>PVHT020004020.1:45659618-45721265 GCA_004024745.2 Catagonus wagneri
TGGAGAGGAAGGCCAGGGTTGGAAAAGGGGCTTGGAAAGAGGGATTGGCGAGCTCGGGTGCGAGAGGAAATGAGCGGGGGATGGGGACGAGGTTAGGGCGAGGAGAGAAGTGGGAAAGAGGAGGGAGGGCTGGGGGCCGGGAGGAGGGGGCGAGGCGCTAGTCGGCTTTGCTTCCCGTCCCCCTCAACTGGCCGCTAGCTCTGTTTTGACTGCCTGTACAAAGCGAGCAGACGACGGGGGAGGGGGCGGTTAGGGACCGGATTTGGGAAAGGAGGCTGCAGCCCCTTCCCCTCCCCCTCCGCCGGGCCACCGACCGGGGACGAAGGTCTCTAAACGCGCCTGGTTTGGCTAGATCCCCGCTGGATCTTGTGGCGGAGGCCACAAGGTTGAGGATGAGAACGGGTCCTCCTGCATAGATCCAGACCCAGACCCGGGGTTGAGGGGTTCGCGGTCAAGCGGGAATAGACACTCGCGCGGGAGATGGCTGCAACTTCAACCCAATGAGGCCGGGCCCTCCCCATCGCCCTCCTGCCCCCACGTCCGTCCCCCACCCCCGCCCCCGGAGCGGCGTCAGTGTGCGGAACCCGCAGTGGGGTTGGGCGTTTCCAGACTGAAATGTGCCCTCCGCCTCGGAGAGGGAGCTCAGGCAGCCGCGGGGGGCCTTGGCAGCGGGCAGGCGCCAGGGTCCTGGGGAGTCTGTGCAGGGGTTGTGCTCCGGGTGAGTCCTGATGCCAGGGCTCTGGGTGAGTCTGCAGCCAGAGAGGAGAGCCCCTGAAGTGTGTTTGGCTGGGGGCGGGCCGCACGTGGTGGATAAATGGGTCTTGGGGCATATCCTTGGTTCCTGGCTTGGACTCCTGGTAAATGATTAAACCCTAGCAACTGGTGCATCCACGCTGGCCGGCCACTTGCCTTCTGGACCCATAGAGCTGTCTCTGTGCTCACCCGATTTTGGGGTCTTCCTTTGTGGTCCTGCATTCACGAGATTTCTGTGAAACCCTAGTGGTACTCTCAGTAATGGTATGTCATAATTAAAAACCAAACACTCCTGAAAACTGGGACTGACTATCCAAGAACAGTTTAGAGAGAGCAATGTCTAGGTTATTCAGTCCTAGAATACCCCACTTTAAAGATTAATGTGCCCTAAAAAGGTTTTTTTTCCTGGCCCGAACTACCCAGATGTGCTATTTGGCAGCTAAAATTCTCTGAGCATTGACATAACTCCGTCGTTTTTCCCTCAGCGTAGTAAGGCAAAGAGTTTTAAGGTAGTATGCCTTCTTAACAGTATTCGCATAAGGCATAAGAAGAAAGAACAACATAATTTCATGTGGGACACGGATCCATTCAAATTCAAAGAAATTAAAGACAGCTATAGAGGTATTTGTCATGCACTGTCCTTAAAACAAATAAAGTCATTTAAACTAAAAGATCTAAATAAAGTATCCCTGGGTTAAAGCAGAGTTTTAAGCATACTCTTTAAATATTTAACCGCCTTAAAGGAGTTTAATATTTAAATAGTTTTCTCGCTCACGTCTATCATATTAAATCCAAGTGCTCTAAAATCGCGTGTGTATTTATCCTTAGACTCACCAATTTCACATTTAGAAATGTATTTAAAAGATACAACAGGCAAAAATGAAAGCCATAGTCTGTTCATTGCAGCACTCTTTATAATGGCAAAAGATTAGAACACAAAGTTCCCATCCACAAGGACCTGGTGGAATATAGCTTAATCCATTCAATAGAATACTGTGCAGCTGTTAAAAAAAAAAATGAATGAGGTTATCTCTATACTCCTGTGAGTGATCTCTAGAATATATAATTCAATTAAACAAAAACCCCAAAGTCCAGATAGAATTAGGAAAATCTATTGAGATAGAACAAAGAATAAAATTTATCAAGGGATGAAGCGGGAGAAGGGAATGAGGAATAGAGCTTAATGGGTATAGCATTTCCATTTAGGATGATGAAAATGTTCTGAAAATAATTTGATAATAATTGTACAATATTGTGAATATACTTAATGCCACTAAATTGTATACTTAAATATGGCAAAATGATGTTTTTTGTTTTGTATATTTTACTATAATAAAAAATTTCAGGAGTTCCCATCGTGGCGCAGAGGAAACGAATCCAGCTAGGAACCATGAGGCTGCAGGTTCTTTCCCTGGCCTCGCTCAGTGGGTTAAGGATCTGGCATTGCCATGAGCTGTGGTGTAGGTCACAGACGCGGCTGGGATCCTGTGTTGCTGTGGCTGTGGCGTAGCCACTGGCTACAGCTCTGATTAGACCCCTAGCCTGGGAACCTCCATATGCCGTGGGTGTGGCCCTAAAAAGAGAAAAAAAAAAAGTTTAGCCTAAGGTGCAGGATATTATACATCATTATGCTACTTTCAGGGGTGCACATGAATGTGTGTGTATGTGCATTTTTTAAAAACAGAAGTATAAACCAAATCTAATGAAAACTGTTAACTTAGAGAAGGAAGAAGATATGAAGGAATAGATAATGACTGAGCCTAGACCTTTCAAAAGATGCCTTGTTTTATAGTTCTAACTTTGGAGCCATATGTATTTTATATAGCTAAAAACAAAATTAAAATTTAAGAGAGCTTTGCTTAAAAATTGAAAACAAACTAAAATAAACCTGTTTATCGTATTAGTGGCATAAGCAGAGAATAAAGTGTCATTTAGACACAATATTTAGAATGTACATCTTTATTAGGGTATAACCTAAGGATAAAATGAACAACAAAGTTTGAATGGTGGTAATATAAGAGATTGGGATGAGGAGAGAGAAAGAAGGAGATGAACTCAGAATTTACCTTTATCACTCAAAAATATGCATTTCCTAGTCCTACACCTTGAAAAGACTTTAAAGTAATTACAGCGAAATAACAATATACACCCATTGTGCCCAGACTGTGGGCCCTAAATACCATTTCCCAGGAACTGGAATGAGGGTTCCTTGGGTAAGTGGTTGATTTCAGGTCTCGGGCAGGAACTATGTTAAGATAAGTCTGGACTATCTATTTTGTCATATATGAAAACAAGGGGATTATCAAACTATTAGGGTCATATTGAAAGGAAACTGGACCTAACTTGGAAAAGATTTTACTGACCAAAGACGGAAAAACTTGAACATCAAAAAGAAAAAGGACTGAAATATATGAAATCTGTAAATATTCAAGTATTACAAATAATACTCCAAACAAAAATTAATTGGTCTCAATTAATTGGCTTATTATTCTAGAAACATTGCTAAATAAAATTAACACTTATTCTGCCTTTGCTGGATAGACTCAGAGAAAGTATTTCTTTGAAAAATTACAGTTGTAGGAGTGCCCTTGTGGCTCAGTGAGTTAAGGACCCAGCGCTGTCACAGCTGTGGCTCTGGTTACAGCTGTGAGTCAGTATAGTCCTGGCCTAGGAACTTCCACATGCTGAGGGTGTGGCCAAAAAGAAAAAAAAATCACAGCTGTAAACACAGCAATGATAGAATTTTAAAAATCACAACTTTGCAAACTCTAATGAGATAATGGATGGACCCAGGCAACAGTTATTAATGACTGCTAAAAGTAAGTCAAGGGATTCTCATTTGGGAACCGTTTTCTCTCTGGGGGACACTTGGCAATACCTGCATACATTTTTTATTGTCACAATGAGATGGTGTGTGGGGAGCAAGAGTTTTGAGGGTACAGGGATGCTACTAAATATCCTGCAATGCACAGGTCGGTCCCCCATAACAAAGTATTGTCTAGCCAAAAATAGCAACTTATTTGAGAAACCCTGCATTAGGTGAACAGTCGATGAGGAACTTTTTAATGAACGATTCAAGCTATTACCCCCAGAACCTACTGAGTATTTTTAACTTCTGAAAAATAGTATCACCGCACATTATGTATCTACTTAAATGGTGTAGCAAGACACATGCAGAGTGCCTGTGAAATCTCTTTGTCCAAAAAAATTGAACCTGAATGTAATCATACCTTTATATTTTAACCACCATTGTCTAGTAACTATGGGGCATAGTAAAACATATTAAATGATACTTCAAGAATACAGTCAACCAGATCTAAACTGTGGGAAGAACCACAGGACCAAATTTTTTTTTTTTTTTCAAGCAAATGACATGGGTAGAGAAAAGGGAGGGGAGTTGTTTTGGTCCAACAATCAACTGCAATGTTTGTACCTTATCTGGGCTATTCATTTGAACACAGGCATAAAACAATATTTTGAGGTAATCTGCAGGGGTGATGGTGAAAGCTGATTATTAGCTACTAAACATTTATTTTCAATTTTAGGGAGTCTGACACTGGTATCGTGGCTATATTCTTTAATAATATTTTTCCAGTACTAACTAAATTCTTAATGGGTGAATGATATGATGCCTGGGATTTGACTTAAAATACCACAGGAGAAACAAAGGCAGAGTTCAGAAAAGATAGAGCAGATGTACTTTCCTCCATTCCTCGTGCTAAGTATACTTAGCTAGACACTGTAGACATTATATATAGAAAAGAGGGTAAGAAGACTCTGAGTGGTGGAAAGAACAGGACAGACTGGCCAGGGACTGCCCACGGAAGTGAGTTCCATGAGGTTTTGTTTGTTTTATTTTGTTTTGCTTATTTGTTTTTGTTTTTTTGCCTCATATATTGTACACTAGATTTGGAGTAGGTGACAACCTGGAAATGCCAGCTGGCCTGGATCAAAAAACAAAGCCTTGAAGAAAACCTTGTACTCTCTAGCCAAAAGCCAGCAAAGGGGCACACCAGCCAGACAGAAAATTTGTAGACAATAACTGCACTGTAACCAGCAAAATATTACAAAAATGTGGTTACCCCCAAGCAGCAAAGGCCACCTAAATACTTCAGACTTTCTTCCTTGCCAGGCTGTAACAAAGTGTCCCTCCCCGAGTTGCATTTCAGAATCAAGTAAGGGGCCACTCTGTCCCCCTGCTGCCCACAAGGAGCTAGTGGAGAACCTGGCCTTCCACCCCTATCTGACAGTAATGAAGTGCCCTTGTCCACTGGAATGGTGTCAGGGGAGTCCTAGTAGAGAAGCCAAGGGGAGCCTCATGGGGAGTAGTAATGAATCGTGTCTCTCTCTCCCAGCTGGGATGGTGTAGCAGAAATTTAGTGGGGAGCTAGTACTCCCATCCCTGCCTAGCAATAACAAAGTGCTCCTCACATTTCAATTGTGTCAGTGGAGGCAGAACATGGACTTCTACTGCCATTTAGGAGTAATGAGGCAACACCCTTCTTTCTTCACCCCCAATCCCATGTGGTGTGAGAAAAGGCTGCTAAAACAGGTGAGTTAAATGTGATCCAAAGTTTCATAGCACCCAAAATACCCAGAATTCAATTGAAAATTACTAATCATACCAAGAACCAGGAAAATCGCAATGTAAATGAGAAAAGAAAATTAATACCCACTGCCGCTGAGATGACATAGCTGTTAGAATTATTTGACCATGGCTTTAGGGCAGCCATGATAAAAATATTTCAAAGAACATTTGTGAACATGCTTGCAACAAAAAGAAAAAAAGAAAGAAAGCCTCAATGAAGAAATAGAAGATATAATGAAGAACTAAATGGAAATTTTAAAAGTGGAAAATATAATAATCAAAATTAAGAAGCTTAGGAGTTCCTGTTGTGGCTCAGTGGTAATGAACCCAACTAATATCCATGAGGACATGGGTTTGATCCCTGGCCTCACTATTTCCATGAGCTGTGGTGTAGGTTGCACATGCAGCTCAGATCCTGTGTTGCTCTGTCTGTGGCATAGACTGGCAGCTGACTCCAATTCGACCTGTAGCCTGGGGACTGCCATATACCGTGAGTGTGGCCCTAAAAAAAATTAAGAAGCTTAATAAATGGGTTTAATAGCAAAATGGAGAGGGCTGGGATTATTATAAAAATATTGGACATTTAGTCATCACAATCTCAGAAGAGAAAGAGGGTAGAACTCTTAAAAAACTGCCTGAAGAAATAATGGGTGAACATTTGCCAAATTTAGCAAAAGACATAAACATAAAGATTAAAGAAGCTGAGTGAATCTCAAACAGTGTAAAGTCAAAGGAATCCACATCAAGATTCCTCAAACTTATGAAAATTAAAGACAAAGCAAAAAGAGAAATGACACTTTACTGGTAGGGGAAAATAATTCCAATGACAGCAGATTTCTCGTCAGAAACCATGGAGGCCAGAAGGAAGTGGCACACATTTCTCAAGCGCCAAAAGAAAATAACTGTCAACTCAAAATTCTGTCCACATTGGCAATATTTTTCAGTAATGAAAGGGAAATCAAGATGTCAGATGTAGGAAACAAAGAGGATTTGTCTCCAGCAGAGAAGGGATGTCCCCTCACCACTTCTTCTCAATATTGACCTGGAATAAGAGAAGGAAATAAAAGTTATCCAAACTTGGAAGGAAGAAATAAAACTGTCCTTATTTGCAGATGGCAAAATGGTCTAATTGGAAAATTCCAAAGAATCAACAAAAAAACTCTGGGAACAAATATGTAATCATAGTAAGTTTTGCAGGAAATAAGGTCAATGTAGACAAGTTGATTTCTTTCATATATATTGGCCAAAAAAATAGGTATACTTCTAACAAAATATGTACAAGATCCGTATGAGGGAAACTACAACTCTGGAGAAAGATAAGATCTAAATAAGTGGAGAGATACTCCCTGTTCATGGATAAAAAGGCTCAAAATTGTTAAGATGTCAGTTCTTCGCAATTGGATTTACAGATTCAACACAATGCCAGCAAGTTATTTTGTGGATATTAACAGGCTGATGCTAAAGACTATATGAAGAAGCAAAAAACCTGGAATACCCTATACAGTATTGAAGAATAGTCAGAGGGTTGACACTGCTCAACTCCAAGACTTACTATAAACTACAGTAACGAAGACACTATGGTTATTGGATATATGGACGTTTATCGTATTCCTCTAATATTTGTGTTTGAAGGTTTTCATAATGAAAAGTTTTTTTTTTAATGCTGCAGACTTGTTCCTGAGAGCCTTTCTCAACTGCCTTTTTTGTTTTCTCTCTTCCCCTAGTAACTAAAGCTTTATCCACACTCTAGGTTTTATCAATTTTACTGATTTTCTGTTTCCTGAATTAGGAATTTCTTCTTTAATCATTATTATCTTATTCCTGATGTTTTCCTTGGGAAAAAATGTTTTAATTTTGTAGTTCTTGTTCAGATTTTTTAGTCCAATGCTTAATTTATTTGTTTAGGTTCCTTTTTAGTTGTTTAAACATGGAAAACTATGAGTGGCTCAACTTTAGGTAATCCCTAAATTTTTTGATATAGGATGTGTTCATTATCTGTATTTTATAAATTTTCTTCATTTTCATTCTGAATTTGAAATATTTGATAAAGGTATACAATTTTCCCATGGCTTAATTTTTTTTCTATTTGTGAGTATTAATGTCTCGTTTTATTATAATATATTCATGGATTATGGCCTCTTCATGTATTTGTCTGTATAGTTTGGAAGTGACAGTATTCTTTATATAGTATTGGTTTTGTAAGTTTTCCATGAAAAAAGTTAAAATTTCCATGAAGAAAGGTATATAATCTTCCAAATTATAGAATTTGAGGCATATCTGTGAGCTGAATTTCAATTACATTGTTAAAATTCTCTGTATGCTTATTTTGATATATTGGAGATATGTCATAAGCCTACAGAGACAGGTTAAAATCTATTGCTAATTCTGTGTTCTACCCACTTTTTGTCTTCCTACAGTTTGTGTTTTAATCTCATTATAAAAGTACACATTAATGACAGCTCTATTCTTGTAAACTGTATACCTTGTACTTATAAAACGGACCTCTACCTTATCTAACATTTGCTTTAGATTTAGTCCTTGTGATGTTCATGTTTTCACTTCAGATTTCTTTTGGTTACTATGTATTTGCTTATCATGCCTTGTTTTTCCATATTACCTGAATCTTCTAGCTCTGGCTGTTTCTGGTTCATTAATGCAATACTTTGTTGGAGCTTTTTTTCTTTTGGTTTTGGTCGTGGTTTTTTTTTTTTTTTTTTTTGGCTATGCCCATGGCATGAGGAAATTCCTGGGTCAGGGACTGAACCCACACCACACCTGTAACTAAAGCCATAGCAGTGACAAACCCTTAATCCACTGAACTACAAGGAAACTCCCATGTTTGCTATTTTAAAAAATCAAGTCTGGTCATCCTTGTGTGAATGTATCCCTTAGCATGTGGTGTCAAGACAAATATTGTTTTAATTATTCCATCCAATTTTATGTTTTATTTTGGTTTCAAATGCTTCTTTTTTCTTCTTTTTCCTTCTTGTACATAGATTTTCTTGGTGTTACTTGTGTTAAATGTATGCAATGTGTGCTTTCCTTGTTGTAAGTTGGAAGGCTTATATTCTTTCTTTTGATATTACCACTGAAACATTTGTAACATTTTATCTAACCTCTCTTCTTGATCTAGCAGCTTTAGAAGGTATTGGTGTTTCCTGTGAAATTTTAGATAATTAGCATGCTACACTGTCTCCTGCCTCTTTTCTCTTTCTCATTTTCTGCTTTTGTCAACTGTAGTGTTATTTTAGTTCTGGTGATTCCCTTTATAACATATAAATAATATGCTTATACTACTACTTGTTAATTTGTTCACTTTGATATGTTTATTAATTTATCCATAAGGAAGATAAGAAATGAATACATTAGTTTTCTTTCCCTCAGTTTTATTTTGTTCACAACTTATAACATGCCAATTTAACATTTCCCTTCCCTGATTATGCATCCTATAACAGTCATTGTTATATATTTAAATTAACACCATATTTGCTATGATTTCTTCTTTCATTTTCTTACTTGGGTAGATTATTTTGATGTCATTTTTTAAGAAAGATTTATAATTATATATTTCATGATTTGTTTGTTTTTGAAGCTATCTGCATACTGTCTGAGAATGTCTACCTATTGACTTTATGTTTGGATAATTACTCAGCTCAGCATAAGGTATAACATTTTGCAGTCACATAATCCTTTCATTAACTCTTTGTAGATTATTGATGCATGTTTTAATGGCATTGAATGTGGTTGTGGATCAGTACGTGCCCAGCCTCATCCTCCCCTCCCACTTCCACTTTACATTCAGCCAGATTTTTCTCGCTGAAAAGTGCTTCTGTTAGTTTTGAAGTTTTATGAATTTACCCAAGACATGTTTCAGAATGTATCCTCATTTATGATTTTTTTCCTGGAACATCATATAATAATTTTCTATAGATTCAATTCTTATTATTTCCAGTAATTTTTCTTTTGTTTTGTCTCTGATTATCTTTTCCATCCTGCATGTTAGGTTCCTGACTTCATTGACACAATTTTTTTTTTGTTTATTGCCCACTTACTTTTTTGTTATTATTAAAACATGTTTGACATACAATATTATGTTTGTTTCAGCTGTACTAAATATTTACATACATTATGCCAATTTTATATTTGCATACATTTTGAAATATTCACCATGATAAGTCTAGTAATCTTTGATAAAGTTATTACAATAACCATACAAAGTTATTACAATATTATTGACCATGTTTCTTACATCCCCATGGCTTATTTATTTTATAACTGGAGATTTGTAAGTCTGAATCCCCTTCATCTATATTGCTAACTCCCCACCCTGACCCCTCTGGCCACCACCCATTTGTTCTATGTATTGTGAGTATGTTTTTGTTTTGATTGTTTTGTTTTTAGATTTTACTATAAGTAAAATCTTATGGTATTTGTCTTTCTGTGTCTCATTTATTTCACTTATCATAATATCCTCTAACTCTATCCATGTTGTCACAAATGGGAAGATTTCATTTTTCATGGCTAATATTCTAGTATGTATGTATGTATGTATGTATGTATGTATGTATGTATGTATTCCAGTCTTTTATTGATGGACACTTAAATTTCTTCCATAGCTTGGCTATTGTGAAATAAATGCTGCAACTACCATTTGGGTACATATATCTTTTTGAATTAGTATTTATGTTTTCTTTGGGTAAATACCTAGAAATGAAATTGCTGACCATATGGCAATTCTATTTTTAATTTTTTAAGGAACTTCCATTCTGTTTCCCATAGTGGCTGTACTAGTTTACAATCCCACCAACTGCATAGAGTGTTCCCTCTTTTCTACATCCTTGGCAACAACTATTGTTTCATTTCTTTTTGATGATAGCCATTCTGACGGGTGTGAGGTGGCATCTCATTTTGAATGGATTTGCATTTCTCTGATGATTGGTGATACTGAGCATCTTTTTATGTGGCTATTGGCCATCTGCATGCCTTTTTGAAAAAATATCTATTCAGGTTCACTGCCCTGCTATCCACTTATTTTTTTTTCTTTTTATGACTGCACCTGTGGCATGTGGAAGTTCCCGGGTAGGGCTGCAGCTGAGCCCTAAGCCACAGCCATGACGACACTCAATCTGAACCACATCTGAGACCTACACCCCAGCTTGAGACAACACTGGATCCTTAACTCACTGAGCAAGGCCAGGGCTCGAACTCATGGAGACTATGTCAGGTCCTTAACTTGCTGAGTCACAATGGGAACTCCATATCAACTTTAACCTCCTTCTTTTCTTCTATATTCATTGTAACCACAAACCTTTTTCTTTGTTAGTAATTTGTTTATAAGCTAAGTCTATCTTTGCTAAATTTAGTCATTTTTATCTGCCTGTTTTGGCTTTGCTTCTATAGTTATTTCTTAGGTCTATGATTTTCCTTTTCATTCAACTCTTCTTTGCCATCTCTTTAAGGTTCTCTTTCTATTATGTTTTCATTATGTTTTTCAACACAGAACCTTCTTAGGGAAATTTCTTCAATTTTGCTTTTTTCTAGATAAGATTGTAATCTGTGACATATATTAGTAGTATCTGACTCAACATCCACCATTCCCTATTTTCTTATTTCCAGACCACTTATTTTATACCTGTACTCAGGTAAAAGGCAGCATTTCCAAGGCTTATAGCTAGTGGCAGTTGATGCATTTCTTCTTAACTTCCTACCCCCACCAGGATACTTAAATTTAAATCTTTCCATACTTTTACTTGTGCAGGTGTAAATTTTGTGTGTTTGTTCACCTTTCTCTATGTTTGAGGTTCTAAGTATATTTTTAAAATAAATACCCTTTTCATTAACATTTCTTTTCTACTGTGTTTGTGTTGGTGTGTGTGTTGGGGGTTCAGACAGTTTAATTTTTTTTTACTGAAAGGAGCTAAATGGAGTCAAACAAACCTCTTTTTTATTTCTTTATCCCCCCACCCATCATTTTGGGTTGCTCATTTTAAATTGTATGGCATGAATCTCGGCCCTTTCCTTTGATTGATTTTGAGGTATTTTGGCCAATTTGGTTCTGTTTGTTATTCTATCATTATAGAATGGGAAAAGGGAGAGTTTTAGACATTGTCATTATACCATCTTAACTTGGAAATCTGTAGAAGTACTTTAAATAAATTTTAATCAAAGTAATACAAACAAATGGTCACAAATTAAATCATGCAAAAATATTGTGATAAGAAACAACTGAGCTCAGCTTCGCTGCAGCTTTATACAAACCTTACTCCCTAGAGGCACTTTTTTTTTCTTTTTCTTTGTAAATGGAGGAAAAATTCACATACTGCAAAATGCACACATTCTAAGTGTAAAGTCTGATGAGTTGTGACAACTGGAGATACCCTGTGACCCCCTCCATTAAAATACAGAATGCTTTTATCACTCACGGAAGATCCCTTATGCAGTTCATGTAGTTAATCCCCACCCCAATCATCTGTCCCAGAGGGAACCTCTGTATGAGTTTTGTTTCACCATAGGTTAGTCTGCCTATTGGAGAACTTCATATATATTGAATCGTATATTAGGCACAGATTTGCATCTGGTTTCTTTCACTCAGCATAAAATTTTTGAAAATTTTTCACGTTGTAGCATGTTTCAGTGATATGATCCTTTTTATTACTGAAGACTATTCCATTGTCTGTTTATATTACAATTTGTTTATCCATTTTGCTGACAATGGGTGCTTAGGTTGTTTCTAGTTAAGAGCTACTGTGAAGAAAACCTATGGATATTATTGTAGTCATCTTTTTATGTACCTGCTTTCATTTCTTTTGAGTAAAGAATTAAAGTGGAATTTCCAGATCTTCAAATAGGTGTTCTTTTAACTTTATGAGAAAATACTAGAACAATTTCTAAACTGGTTATCCCATTGATGCCTCCAGCAATACGTGAAAGTTTCATTGCACCAACATATGGTATTGTTGGACTTTTCATCTTTGCCATTTGAATGATTTTGTAGTGTATATCACTGTGATTTTAATTTGCATTTCCCAGGTGACTAATGTTTGATGTTAAGCACTTTTTCATGTGCTTGTTAATCATTTTTATTTTTTCCTCCATGAAATGTCTGTTCAACTTTTTGTTTATTTCCTAGAGGTTGTTTTTCTTTTTATTATTGAGTTGTGAGGTTCTTTTTCTTTTTATTATTGAGTTGTGAGAATTGTTTATATATTCTGAATATGAGTGCTTTATAAGATAAAGATAGATATTGAAAATATTTTCCCCCAGACTGAGGTTTGAATATGTTTTATTAGTGGTATCTTTGGATGAGCAGAAAAGACTTAGATTTTGATGAAATTCAGTCTATCTTTTCTTCTTTATTCCATGAAAAGTAATTAATAGTAAGAAATCATTACCTAACCTACACTAAATCAGTTTGTCAAATTCTATAGAAAATTCTGCTTGGATTTTGATTTAGATTGCCCTGAATTTGCAGATCAAGTTTAGTGGAATGGAATTTCATTAATATGGAGTTTGTATTGAGTCTAACAATCCATGGGCATGGAACATCTATTTCTACAGGTAGTCATTAATTTCTCTAAGTAATGATAATCTTCCAGTTTTTTGTGTTTAATTTTGGCTGGGCTATAGTACTCAGTTATTTAGTCAAACTCTACTCCTGATGTTGCTGTGAAGGCATTTTGTAAACTTAATTAACATCTATAATCAATTTATTTTAAGTAAAAATTATCCTTGATAATATGGATTATTCTGATCCAATCAACTGCAAGGTCTGAAGAGAAATAGAACTGAGGTTTCCCTGAGGAGGAAGAAATTCTACCTGTGGGTTGCATCTTCAACTTCTGCCCAAGAGTTTCCAGCTTACCCTTCCTAAGGATTTCAGATTTAGCTAACTAGCCTCTACAATCACATAAGCCACTTTCTTGCAGTAGGTCTCTATATTACTGGTTTGTTTCTCTGGTGAAACGCTGACTCTGAGACAATGTATAGCAGTAAAGATGATTTTTTTAATATTGACCCAAATATTTGGCTGGTGCTCTTCTCTCCCTAAAAGGACACAATCCTTTGGAAAAAGGAGTCCTTTCTGGGGTGTTTCAGGGGACATAGTGTGTATCCTGACATCTGAATTCCTTCCACTATATTATAGCATGGAATTTCTGGCATCTCAACTTTGTTTAGCAAGGACCACTGTTGAAAATCTATAACTTTGTTTACAAACACAGCAAACAATTAGAAACATACCCATCCTCTCGTTATTGAAGACTGAATTCAATGTCTGCAGAACACACATCTTTATTGTGACATTGCTAGGTGATGAATTTTACTGACATTGTGAATCAACAATCTTCATGGTCAGATTTCAGGTTTGGTCATTGGCTTTGATAGTTCTTTGGCTTTAAGAAAGAAGAGATTATTCCAGAAAAATTACAGACATTCCTTAGGTTTCACTTTTGGTTTTCACGGAGAATTTAGGGGTTTGATTTATATACTTGTTCCTTTAATACATTTGAGGCCTTCAGAAGTAGCCCTACCATTTAGTAATCTTGGAATTACTCATTCTCTTTATATTATTGTTCATTCTCAGTGGCATTGAGTTTCACGAAAGCCTTGACCTCAAGTGGCAGTAGATAACAAATAAGCAGATGATAATTAGCTATTTGTCTTCAGCTCCAGCTGAGCCAGACTTCCCTACTGATTCCTGATGGTCCAGTACCTGCAAATTGATACAATTAAAATAAGCGGAAATTCTTAGTTGCAAGCTAAAGAAACTGAGTATCCTAAGCAGGAAGGAAATCTATTAGAAGGAACTTGGGTAGCTCACAGATTTGACAAGAATTATAGAAAGAGGCTCAAGATACAAGATGCTAGAACGAAGCATAACTACTCTATTTTAGCAGGAATAGGCCTTTGGGCATCACTAAATATAATTGCAGCTACTCTTAATGATTTGTATCTGCCGCGTCACTTTTACATCTTTCACTTCTGATTCGGCGTCCTGGATACCAGTGTTCAGTGGCTGAGTTTAGGCACTGGCTTACATGGCCTCTAGGGGAAGACATACCTGTTTATCTTTCATAGCTGAAGGTGTAGAACTGCACCCCACCAACACTGCATACAATAGGGAATACGCTCTCCAAATGAAGCAGGTTAGATAATATTCAGCCAAAAAGAAAACATCTACACCCAAGTTTAAATAACAAGTTGTCCTGATATCCTGAAAATATATTTATTCTGACCTGTGATTTGTTGGTATTGTTTCTGGGCAAGATATCACGATTGTTTCTCCCTATCTCTTCCTCTCTCTCTTTTTTTAAATTGCTCCATTGTTTCTGATCAGCAAGCTGATACAGATGAATGTCAATCTGATTCTTGTGCCTTTGCAAGTGCTTTGGAACTCTTATCCTCCAGGCTCATGATAAACTTCACTCTCCAGTTCATCCCTCTGTTCAGCACCAGCGCCCAGCATTCTCAAGTTATCCCTCATTTAAAAAAAAATTCTCCTTGACTCTGCACCTCATTCCAGATGGTATTATATTTCCTTTCTATTCTTCACTGCTGTCCCTGCTTCCTCATCTCTACTTATTTATTTAGCAAATGATAACCAGTTTATTAAAATAGTTGATTTAAGCTTCTGCATTGTTGACCTCAATTTCTACTCTTTGCCTTTTTTTTTTTTTTTAAAAGGGCCGCACCTGAGGCATATGGAAGTTCCCAGGCTAGGGGTCGAATTGGAGCTATAGCCACCAGCCTATGCCACAGCCACAGCAATGTCAGATTCAAGCCACATCTGTGACCTACACCACAGCTCATGGCAACGCCAGATCCTTAACCTAGTGAGCGAGGCCAGGGATGGAACCCGCAACCTCATGGTTACTAGTCGAATTCATTTCCGCTGCGCCACGACAGGAACTCCTCAATTTCTACTCTTGGCGCTATACTGATGAAAATAATCTGCTTAATCTCTGAAGGATTGTTCAAATCAACGAGTCACTTGAGAATCATGATCTGGAAAAAAATTCCAACTCAGAACCCTTCAGCACAAGGGATTTTTCTGGTATCGATTCTCAGCATATTAGTAATATCCCGTCTGGTGGCTTAATTTTGAGGCTTTTTTCCTTGGCATCTTTAAACAAGTCAGGACACACCTTCTCCAGGGATTTTACCTTGCTCTTGGTAAGGGTGATTTTAATTTGGTTCCACAAGCATCTTTCATTAGAAGTCATGGCTGTGGCACTGCTTCCTGACCCACTCGTTCCTCGGCGAGAGGGAACAGCAGTGAGTCAGGAGGAGAGGGTGGAACTGGACTGAAGATCTGCTGAATCCACAGGTACACCAGTGGTGCCTTATTTATTCTTAAATCCAGGCCAACAGGGTTTTTTTGACCACTATACAGAAACTACCATTTTCGCTGTCGCCACATGCATACTAATTTGCCAAATCCAGTGGACATGATTCTGTGTTCGTTTTACTCACACTTATATTTAATAAGTTTACTTTGCTCAACCCCGACCTTTGAAATAGATGGTCATACCCTCTTTCTTGAAAAAAATGCTCCTTAGGAGTTCCCGTCGTGGCTCAGTGGTCAACGAATCCGACTAAGAACCATGAGGTTGCGGGTTCGATCCCTGGCCTTGCTCAGTGAGTTAAGGATCCGGCGTTGCCGTGAGCTGTGGTGTAGGTTGCAGACGCGGCTCGGATCCCGCGTTGCTGTGGCTGTGGCTGTGGTATAGGCTGGCAGCTACAGCTCCTGTTAGACCCCTAGCCTGGGAACCTCCATATGCCGTGGGTGCGGCCCTAGATAAGGCAAAAAGACAAAAAAAAAAGAAAGAAAGAAAGAAAAAATGCTCCTTACTTTTTTCCTATAACACTGTCCTCTCCCTTTCTGATTTCAGTCCCTTGCTGGCTATTTCTCCTGTACTAAGCCTCTAAGTAGACCTGGCAGCTGACTTTCTCTGATCACATTCCCTTCCTAGATGAGATTTTTCATATGCTAAGAATATGTTTAATATCCTAGAACTAATTCTAGTTGTCCTTCATCTTTTTTAGTCCCAAGTTGTCTTTGCTACCTTAGAATGAATTAGGTTGTGACTAATAGAAATTCCAACCCAAGGCTCATTAAAAAATAAGAGTACACAGAAGCAAGTCTGTGTGTTGGTAATGGCCCTTAGCAATAGACTGCAGAATTCACTCTTCTTGTTTTATCAATAAGATGCTTATTAAGGGACATGCGAAAGCATACAAAAGTGTTGGAACAACTGGACGCAGAGGCTGAGGCCCTCGGGAAAACTCTCAGAATCATTCTCTAGAGCTGTTATTCTCTGCTACTGCCCCTGCCACTGTCCCCATCAGACCCATGCTGCCTCCTCTGTTCTGCTCTGACCATCTTGGGCCCAGAACACACTACTTCTCCCATCAGGCACCTTCCAATTTCCTCAGGCAGTTCTATTCCACTTCAGTCCTCCTACGATTATGTTTGGTTGCAGAAACGGAGTCATGGCTCTTTATGACTAACACAAGGGAAATTGCAAAAGGCAGTTGTTTCTATTATTGGCAAGGCAAGATTCACTATGTAGGAAACTATTAAGATCTAGAGAAGGAGCTCAGCATATACTGGGCAATCACAAATAACAAACATCCACAATGGAGGGGCTCCAAGGCATTATAACAAAGATTTTTCACTTCATTATGCTCCCTTGTTTTCCCTTCTCTGTGTCAATTCTCTCCTCCTCACCCCCCTGCTCCCCCAATGGCTTCATTAGAAGGGCTACAAATGTTGTAATGAGTGAGTTAACTTTTTGAAGGTCATCTGGATGTCAGGCCCTGTTCTAGGGGATGGCCTCTGCCTAACAGAGTTAAGGGAGTGTCTAAAGTGACATCTAAGCAAGAGCCAAGGGCTTTTTCCCCTCCTCTGTGAAGCTTCGACTCAAAGATGTGTCCTTCCAAACTAGATCCCAGGACCTTTCTTGATACAGTCTGTCTGGTAAGCAAGTGGGAGCCGATGATTGGTTTAAGCCAATCTTGGTGCCTGGGTGAGGTGAGCTTCCCCTGAGGCACATAGGCCAAGGAGTGAACACAAGAAAACAATAAGGAAGAAATGAATGCTGGGTGACCCTACAGGGTAAACACCCATTTACACTCACTCTGTTTAGCATTCTAGATGAACTTGACACCACATTGACTTCTATAGATATTGTATTAATCCAGCACCTAATTTTAGAAAAACGAGCATCTTGATACAGTTTGTTTTTCTCATTCACGAGTGAGGGATATGTCTTTACTCAAGTTATTACTCTTTATTGCTCGTAAGTTTATAGTATCTTTCACGTGTATTTCCTAGCAAGATTTTTGACAGGTACAGGAGTCCCCCTCATTCATGGTTTCAGTTTCAGCTACCTGCAGTCAACTTCGGTCCAAAAGAGTAAATGGAAAATCCTGGTAAAAAACAATGTATTAGTTTTAAGTCGCGCGTTGTTCCGAGTCACGATGAAATCTCGCGCCATGCTGCCCTGTTCTACCCCGGACATGAAACATCACTTCCTCCTGCATATCCTCCTTTAGTCACTTACTGCTAGCTTGGTTATCAGATCTACTGCCGCGGTACCGCGGTGCTTGTGCTCAAGTAACCCTGATTCCACTTAGGAACGCCCCAGAGCCCAAGAGTAGCAATGCTGGCAATTTGGCTGTGCCAGGGGTAAGCCATAAAGCAATTCCTTTAAGAGAAAAGGTGAAAGTTCTCAAGTTCATAAGAAAAGGAGTTCCCATCGTGGCTCAGTGGTTAACGAATCCGACTAAGAACCATGAGGTTGCGGGTTCCATCCCTGGCCTCACTCAGTGGGTTAAGGATCCGGCGTTGCCGTGAGCTGTGGTGTAGGTCGCAGACGCGGCTCGCATCCCGCGTTGCTGTTGCTGTGGCGAAGGCCGGCAGCTACAGCTCCTGTTAGACCCCTAGCCTGGGAACTTCCATATGCCGCGGGTGCGGCCCTGGGTAAGGCAAAACGACAAAAAAAAAAAAAAAATCATCATATGCTGAGGTCGCTAAGCTATCTTGGAAGGAGGAGTTTTCTATCCTTGAAATTCTAAAGAAGGAAGAAGAAATCAAGGAAATCTCGCCCAAAGCTGGTGATCCTCCGCCTTTGACACATCAGCAGAAGGTGAGAGGAGCCTAATGTGAAGTCACGACACTGACGTCATTCACCTCACTTCTCATCACGGAGGCGTTTTGTCATCTCATATCATCACAAGAAGGGTGAGATACATACAGTACAGTAAGATATTTTGAGAGAGACTACATACTTTTTATTACAGTGGTTATAATTTTTCTATTTTTTAAACCTCTTACTGTGCCTCATTTATAAATTAAATTTTTATCATAGATATGTATGTATAGGAAAATGCAATAGTATGTATAGGATTTGGTAATATTTGAGGTTTTAGGCATCTACACGGGGACTTGGAATCCCCTGGAGGATAAGAGGGGATTACTGTAGCTTTTATTTTGTTGTTATCAGGAAAACAACTTGTAAAATTATTTTCTTTTGGACATGTATGAATATTATCAATTTATGTTTATTAAATGAAATAATTATAAGTTATTTATAATTTTATAAATCCTATTTTAAAAATCCTGGTGTTGTGGAATAAAATTTATTTATTTATTTTCTGTCAATAGTGCCAAATAAAAATCAGTCTGTGTTTTTACCTATAAAAATTAAATTATAAAAGATTTTTTCTTGTCTTTTTGCCTTATCTAGAGCCGCACCCGCGGCATATGGAGGTTCCCAGGCTAGGGGTCTAACAGGGGCTGTAGCCGCCGGCCTTCGCCACAGCCACAGCAACGCGGGATCTGAGCCGCATCTGCAACCTACACCACAGCTCACGGCAACGCCGGACCCTTAACCCACTGAGCAAGGCCAGGGATGGAACCCACAACCGCATGGTTCTTAATCGGATTTGTTAACCACTGAGCCACGAAGGGAACTCCAAATTTAAAAAATTTTTATTGTTAAAGATGGTCCTAGTCACTAGAATGATATACATCAGCTATCAAAGTTTTGCTATTTGTTTAATTATACTGATGTAAAATTAAGTTTTATAAGATTACTTTTGGGTTTTTTTTACCATTAAATAAAATAGTAAAATCGGCTGATACCCTTTTTTATGTTAAAGATGTATTTCTATTTTTTTATTTAGTGTTTTAAAAAATAAACTGCAATTGGTGAATTAAAAGACATTATCTTTTAAATTTTTTGGCTTTGATAAATATTTTACAAAGAGACTTCCTAATATGAAATGACTCTTCCAACTAGAATATAAATCATTACATTAAATCTAGTCATTGTTATTACTCTCTAAATATTTACCCACTGAATTTTTATTTTTAAAGCTTTTAAAGGGAACACATGAAACCACTGTTGAGATTCTTCCTATATCTGGTAGAAACAAAGATAAAATTCTTAGAGATACATTAATCTCCTGTAATACTGGCATATATTACAGCTTTAATTTTCAAAATATCCATCTTGAAAATGCATATTTTCAAAATATCCGTCTTGAAAATGCATATTTTCCTCTTTTTCAGTCATCTAATTTATTTAAAGGAACCAAACCTTTTATCCTAGAAGACCTTTAAAATACTATACTCATTTTATATTTTTCTTCCTTTGTATGTATGCCTTTTTCCAAAACAGTTTTTAGCTATTATGCTGGAACAATATGCAGGAAATTGATTTAATTTTTCCTGAAACCATGTAGGTATAATCAATAAAAATTCTATAACCATGTAGATATAATCAATAAAAATTCTATTATCTACTTAAAAAGAACAATGAATAAGTGAATTTTTGCATTTTTCCCCCCCATCAACCTAAGGAATTAGTCAATTCAATTAAGAGCATTTCCCTAGGAAAAATTAAAATAGATGCAAGTGATATTAAGTTGCTAATAGACTTACATGTTTAAATTTTTATAAATTTTAAATTTATTATGGACTTGTATGAATTTCTTTTATACATTCCCATTTTCTTTTACTTCTGTCCCATTTCCCTTCATCCCTCTGGAGTAATGAAAGTTTCTTATGAAAGTAGAGTCTTGCAGTTTCAAATTTCCTATCTTTAAACTATATTAGGCAATTCATGGAGTCAATTTTTAAAGCCAATTGCAATAGCACATTTCAGATTCTTGGATGAGGAAGCCCTTTATAAGTAAGATTTTCCTGTTCAAATATAGAATGGCTCCCTGCTCATATGAAGAGAAATTTAAGCTACTGCGTTAAAAGATGTTCATTCTTAAGATACTTCTCCAAATTCTGCTTTAAATCCTTTTCTCAATATAAGAGCAAGTAAAATTATTGTCCTATAATTTTTCTTATATTCATATGAATACCTTTTTACTGACTTTTATCACAAAGTTGATATTTTAAAAACTTTAGTGAAGAAATTTTAGAGTTTGGAGTTCCCGTCATGGCTCAGCGGTTAGCGAACCCGACTAGCATCCATGAGGACACTGGTTTGATCCCTGGCCTCACTTAGTGGGTTGAGGATCCGATGTTGCCGTGAACTGTGGTGTAGGTTGCAGACGCATCTCAGATCTAGCATTGCTGTGGCTGTGGCGTAGGCTGGTAGCTGTAGCTCTGATTCGACCCCTAGCCTGGGAACCTCCACATGCCATGGGTATGGCCCTAAAAAATGACAAAAGACTAAATAAATAAATAAATAAATAAATAAAAGCAAACTAGCATGTACGTCATATGGAGTTCCCGTCGTGGCACAGTGGTTAATGAATCCGACTAGGAACCATGAGATTGCAGGTTTGATCCCTGGCATCACTCAGTGGGTTAAGGATCCAGCCGTACCATAAGCTGTGCTGTAGATTGCACACGCGGCTCGGATCTGGCATTACTATGGCTCTGGTGTAGGCCGGCAGCAACAGCTCCGATTCGACCCCTAGCCTGGGAACCTCCATGTGCCACAGGTGCAACCATAAAAAGACAAAAGAAAGAAAGAAAGAAGGAAATTTTAAAGTTTAATTCTCTTAGTCTTTCAAAAGAACAGCATAGACTTGGCTACTTTTAGTGTTACATAGATTTTTTACTTTTTGCATTCAAAAAAATGGTTTTGAAACATTTTGACCTTCTTTCATGTAATGATTTTTTTATGATGACCTTGGAATTGACATAAAACAGACCATTATTGGTTTTTCTAGGGTCACAGTCTTAGTGCTTCTCTACTTTTTCTCTCTCCAACCTAAATTTGGCTTTGCAGAGATTCCAGTTTCTTAACATCCCATTCTTATGACCTTGTTTCAAATTCACTTTCCCCCCAAACTAGATACTATTTTAGCCTTCTTAACAACCCTCATACCATGGTAAATCTCTCTTTATAAAGACACATTTTTATATAGAACCTGACAGAAGAGGTCATCTTCCTCACTCCCAGCTCAGGCACAATACCCCGCCTCTCTACAGCTTCTAAAATAAAACCCAAACTCCAAGGAGTATATTCCAAGAAATCAACTATCCTATCTCATAGCTGGTAATTCCCTTGGCCTGGATGTTCTTCCGTGAAACAAATGAACTTTCTCACTAGTCCTATGTGTTATTGTACGATCATAGATATTATCATCATCATCGATCACTAACATGGATCTTTACATTCATGTTATTATCTCCAAACTTCTGCATGTGTCACTTTATATAGAATTTAACTATTATTTTTTTTGGCTAACAAACTTTATTTTAAAATGTATCCAGGGAGTTCCCGTTGTGGCTCAGTGGTTAATGGGTCCAACTGGGAACCATGCGGTTGCGGGTTCGATCCCTGGCCTCACTCAGTGGGTTGGGGATCCGGCGTTGCTGTGGCTGTGGTGTAGGCCGGCAGCTGCAGCTCCTGTTAGACCCCTAGCCTGGGAACCTCCATATGCCGTGGGAGCAGCTCTAAAAAGACAAAAAAAAAAAAAATGTATCCAGAACATACTGTTTTTACTGACCAATTCCTCTAGTATTGGTCCAGGATAGGGATCAAATCGGAGCTGTAGCTGCCAGCCTATGCCACAGCCACAGCAACGTGACATCCAAGCTGCATCTGAGACCTACACCACAGCTCATGGCAATGCTGGATCCTTAACCCGCTGACCAAGGCCAGGGATCAGACCTGCATCCTCATGGATACAAGTCGGGTTCGTTAACCACTGAGCCATAATGGGAACTCCCCTATTTTCTAGCTGCTTTAAAGATTTAAACATATAACTCTTCCATAGAGCTGTAATAAGCTTGCACTTGCTTGTAGTTTGCTGTTTGTATGTATGTTTATAAAATCATATTTTTAATTTATGAACAAGAGCTCACCTGTCATTTTGGAACAATGGCTTGGTATTAAAAAAAATATTGAGCATTCTTTCTCAAGGCTTCTGACTATCCTGTCACTGTGTTCTAAGTTGTATGTCTTTGGCTTATATAGACAAATAAGTTGCTCTAACAAATTGGAGCTCCAACTATTTAAAAAAGTAAAAATTTGAAATAAACAATCCCTTAGTTAGGAGTCCAAAATATTAGCACTAAGAGTGATTTCCCAATGGAGCCACATAAAAAAGACCTTCGGTTTAGGATTAAATGTCTGATAGCATGATTAATGAAGCAAGTATAATCTGTCTTAAATATATTTACATTTTTGTGAAATGTAAGCTTGGATAACGTAGAGTCCATAAATTAAATTGCAAATGAAGATTCCAAGATGAAATCATTTTATTACATAGGAATGCTTAATTTGTCAATTTTGAAACCCCATAATGCTGTCTTTTTATTTTTCGGTATCCATTTGCTTGTTTTGGTGTTTAGCCCAATGAAAGATATCTCAGGAGATCATACTTTCCAAGCGAATGCAAACATATGAAGCAACTTGATGGTTTGGAGTTTATATTTAAACAAGTTTGTCTTACCCTTGTTTAATTATGTTACCCGTAATGTAGACAAGTCATATTTTTATTAAAGGGAAGAAAGAGACTGATCTCAGAAGCACAGAAACAAGAACTGGTAGGTCACATGAATCTATAGAATCAGCTCTGCTAATTCCATACAGATGTGCTAGTGCATTCCTGTAAATTTTCAGACTGAAAAGGAAATGTTAGTTACACCCTTCTCCTTTACAGCCTAGGGTGAAAATTTCACATATTGTACATATATTTTACTAAGTGAAAAAATAAAAAGACTAAAATTAAGCAGCAGTCGCTTTGGGCTCTGTATTTTCCTATAAATATAAAAGAGCAAGTGTTTTCTTTTTTGTTTTGTTTTGTTTTTGTTTTTTTTTTTGTCTTTTTGCCTCATCTAGGGCTGCACCCGTGGCATATGAAGGTTCCCAGGCTAGGGGTCTAACAGGAGTTGTAGCTGCTGGCCTTCGCCACAGCCACAGCAACACGGGATCCGAGCCGTGTCTGCAACCTACACCACAGCTCATAGCAATGCCAGATCCTTAACCCACTGAGCAAGGCCAGGGATTGAACCCACAACCTCACGGTTCTTAGTTGGATTCGTTAACCACTGAGCCACGAAGGGAACTCCAAGAGAACAAGTGTTTTTAAAACACAATTCTTTTGCAGATATCAGTCATCATATTCACTGCATTAATCTGTAATTTGTATTTTTTAGTGATTCAGTTTTATACATATGTATTCTTTTTCATATTCTTTTCCATTATAGGTTATTACAAAATATTGAGTGTAGTTCCCTGTGCTATATAGTAGGTCCTTGTTGGTTATCTATTTTATGTATTGTATTGTGTCCCCAGTTAATCCCCAGTTCCTAATTTATCTCTCTCAAACCTTTCCCCTTTGGTTACCATAACTTTGTTTTCTATGTTTGTGAGTCTATTTCTGTTTTGTAAAAAAAAGTTCACTTGTATCCTTTTTTTTTTTTTTGATTCTACATATAAGTGATAGAATGTGATCTTTGTCCTTCTCTGTCTGGCTTACTTCGCTTAATATGTTAATCTTTAGGTCCATCCATGTTGCTGCAAATGCATTATTTCTTTCTTTTTATGACTAAGTAATATTCCATTGTATAAACATACCATGTCTTTATCAATTTATCTGTGGATGGACATTTAGGTTGCTTCTGTATATTGGCCATTTGTAAATAGTGCTATTATGAATGTTGGGTTGCATATATCTTTTCAAATTATTATTTTTTTTTCTGGATATATATCCAGGAGTGGTATTGCAGGATCATATGGTCACTCTATTTCTAGTTTTGTAAGGAACCTCCATACCAAACTCCATAGCGACTGCACCAGTTTACAGTTCCTTTTTCTCCACCAAACCCTCTCCAGCATTTGTTATTTGCAGACCTTTTGATGATGGCCATCCTGACTGGAGTGAGGTGATACTTCATTGTCGTTTTGGCTTGCATTTCTCTAATAACTACCAATGTTGAGCAGGTTTTCATATACCCATTGGCCATCTGTATGTCTTCTTTACATAAAACTCTTCTTAGGCCTTCTGCCCATTATTTGATTGGATTATATGTGTTTTTTTGATATTGAGCTATATGACCTATTTGTATATTTTAGAAATTAATTTTATTGTAAAAACTACACACATTTCTTTTTCAGATATCAGTCCCCATATTTCAATGTGTAAAAGTGTAATTTGTATTTTTAAAGAGTGATTGACGGAAACAGTTTATGGAGAATATTTGCATCCATTTCTAACACGACAAATAATCTAGTTGTCATGTGGGCACGTTTACCTTTAAAGAATTGATATGATTATTCTTCACAGACATTAACTGGGGTATAGACCTCCCAGAAGGAATTGTACAGTGACTAAGATAGCACTCACTGCATTACCTGGAATCCTTGACTGGTATTTATGTAAATCCTGACCCATACATCCAAAATAACATAGTAACTAATAGGCCCATCTTCAGGTGGACAAGTGGACCAGTGGCTCCTCATCAGGCATTGAAGAATCTTTAATATCTGCCATGATTTTGCCTTGTGGGGGGATTAGAAAGCAACTAGTCTAGGAGAGGCAAATACATAGATAGCATGAATGTGCTAACCCTTCACTTCTTATTACCTTCTCTCCCACAGAGCCCTAACTTGACTGTTGAATCTTTCTCAATATAGCACTATGGTTGGCCATTACTATACAAGCAGAAGTGGCACATGTGATGAAAACTGTTTATCTTCCCTGATTTAGTCTAGTGCTCTCATTTCCTAAACAGTAAACTGAGGCTCAGAAAGACTAAGGGACTGGTGAAAAAATCTCTTGCCTGGTAAGTGGCAGGAATAGAACCAAACCTCTGAATTTAGTCTTGAGGACTTACATTCCAGTAGTTCTCTGGTGAAAAAACATGGAAATTTTCTAATAATCATTCATTAATCAACCAAAATGTAAAGGCAAGTGAGATCAGCATCTTCTGTTAAAATATCCCACTATGGGGAAAACCATCAGGCTAGCTTTCAAACCGTAAATAGAAGCCCGTTGCGATTAGATACTAGAATAGTTTTCAAGGAGTGTAGTGCTAAAGAGGGCTGATGACTCTGAGTCAGGGTTAAAACATTTCAAGGATATGCAGATGGCAAATCTTGGAAGTGGAGAACTGAACGGAAGCTTTAAGTGTCCTGCATAAGGATCTGAGCCTGTACCGTAATGTTTAAAGATAAAGTAGTGAGGGCTAGGAGAGAGACTTGATTCTCTTGTATAGTTTGAGAGCGTGTCAACAGGAAACAGAGATTTGCTCTGCACACATGTTTAGACTAGAGAGACACTGGGAGCAAGCTATGTAAAAACACACCGGACAACATACTTTCAGAACTTGTTAGCATCTAGAGCCAGTGAGCATGGGGACCACTGGTATCTATACATTGCTGGAGTTCCTGCCATGGCTCAGCAGAAACAAATCTGACCAGCATCCATGAGGGCTCGGGCTCAATCCCTGGCCTTGCTCAGTGGGTCAGGGATCTGGAGTTGCCTGAGCTGTGGTGTAGGTCGCAGACACGGCTTGGATCCCACCTTGCTGTGGCTGCGGTGTAGGCCAGCAGCTACAACTCCTGTTCGATCCCTACCCTGGGAAAATCCATATGCTGTGGGTAAGGCCCTAAAAAAGACGGTGAAGTAAAATGAAATGAAGAAAAGAAATGAAAAATAAACATTGCTTTTAAACTCCAGACTGACCAGGCCTGCAAACACAATCCTGTTGGAAGCTGCCCAGCTGACTCAGGGAAGCTGGAGTCCCTAGGACCGTGACTCAGCATCTGAAGCTCATGAGGAGCAAGACGCTGATCCAAACTTGGACTGGTTGGCTCCTCACAGCCAGTCCGTGGCCCACGCTAGAGGCTACATCCCTGATTTGCCATTGTTGAGACCTTGAACATAAAATGAGACATCTAGAAGAACCGCGTGTGGATAAGACACATTCACAATCAATTGGAAGTCTTCTCTGGACTTTGGGAGTTTGAACTGTTCTATCATTTCAAAAAGTTGGAGTGAGGGTATAGTACATTTTGTGGCAGAGTGCACAAGTCTACATTTATAGGAACTGGAAACTTGGAGCAAGGGGTTCCCTTGATGCTGCTTATAAATGTGATTTGAAAGCACTGGGGAGGCCCTAAAGGTTTGGGTATGAGGAATGGAACAGAGAACCTGACTTAAAACTCTGCTCTCCTCTACCCCTTGAATGTAGATGCTACTAACTGTGTCTGCATTACAGATAGATACGTATCTAGTTTTATACTTCTAAATGTCCTGGTAACCCCAACTAGGCAGATCCAGACAGTAAAGAAAGACTCAGAAATAGCTCTACCCTCCACCCTATAAGAGAACTGGGGGGATTTGTAGGTGAGTGGACCATGGGTGGGTGACTCTAGGTGCCACAAAGAAATATTGCAGTCTTTCTAGCCAGCAGGAAATTGTACTAAAATACATTGGACCTTCCCAGTTCAAGTTTTAAGGGAGAGACAATGGTTTTACTTTAAGCTAACAATCAGATTTCATTTTGCTAAAACTTCCAGACGGGCATTTTATGTACATGTGTTTGCAGTTGGGGATCAGCATGTGGACCACTGTCTGGAAGGTGATATATCGGGGAGGAATGAGAGAGGCTAGAAAGTTATAGACACGTGACATGTACCTTAGATAGTAGAGCTTTGGGGGAAATGTGGGTATTGGGTTGGCCAATGGTCCTGGCAGAAAACAGATGGCACATTCAAATGAGGGTAATTTGAAGCAAGTTTAATAAAGAGACTATCGATTGAAACATATAGTATGTGGGAAAGCCAACAGGGGCAGTGCAGAAACCCTACATTAGTTTTTTTTTTTTTTTAAGCATTATTATTACCTCAAGATCTGAAGGTAAGTACCAGTTCCCAGAACCTGGAGGCTCTAAGCCCTGTGATTAAATATTTGCCTAGTAAGAGGTAAAACCTTCCATCTTGGAATGTGGGACAGATGCAACATCCAGACCAGGGCATCTCAGTCTCTTACTTTGCTCTAATTTCTTATTAGAACTTGCCATTGACCACAGGGCAATGAAACCCAATGGTGTAGTCAACACAGATCAGCCTTCTAAGGCACAGAATGGTGGAGAAAGTTGGAAGTAGAATCTGATGGGGGAATGGAAGGCATTCAGCAGTGGTCTTTGAAGAGGGTGTTTAGAAAGCTTTGCTATATGATGTGGGATTTAAACTTCTACCCTATATCTCCATGAAAATATCAGCAAAAAGCAACCTTACATACCAGTGCTGTGTGGAATTGTATGTGGGTATGTGTGGAAGGGTTTTGTGAGTTTAAGACAGGTGTCACATGTGATGTAGCTAACAAAATCAGTTGAATTTGGTTATCCATATTTGAGACATATTTACTTAGCAGTGTTTTTCTTAAAAAATAAGAGGCAAGAATTTTCACTTTTGACTTAAAGAAAATATGGTAAGAAATTCTGGAACTCTTTTTCTATTGCTGGTAAAATTAAGTCAAAGCATTAAGTTGGGGCTCGTGAGCTGCAGGTGTTGGGCTTGCGATTTAGTGTTGTCACGATGGCTTCCAGGACCTAAAATAGTGCATTGCACAGAACAGGTACCCATTTTTTTTTTTTTGAACTGAAATAAACAAATGCATGTGTGAATACATAGATTGAGAGGTTCTTGATTCAAGCTAGTGCCTCTCTGACAGAAAAGGCCAGGGAGAACAACATGCCCCTTTCCACAAGCAAACTGCCTCCTTTCTTTTGATTTTTCCTTCTTGAGTTTCCTGTACCACCAAGTGGAGCAGGAGAACTGAGCAGGCATGGAGGCATGTGGTGCTCAGCTACCATAACTCCAACCAAATCAGACAGGAGAAGGGTGGCCCTACTGGAACTGCACAAGTGAAAGGAGATGTGTCTCATTGCTAGGAAGGCTGCTTGCCTTTCCCTTAGCTTCAGTAAGAACCTGGCCATCTACCACCCTACCTCAGGAACACGTCAGGCCACCTACATCCTACATCACCTATCATCTTAAAAACTCACTGTGTGCTTTCAAGGAGGGAGTCATTTCATTGTATGCTGGGGTGGACAGCAGAGAAGGAGGCTTCATAAAGACTTTGTCCTGGAGTGTGATTCAACTGCCCGTGTCACTATTATACTACACTCTGAAAATTCTGTGACATAGATACCGTACCTGAATAGACTGACTGTTTATCTTTACAGCTCTTTCCAATGATTTTATTTCTCAACAGCCCAGTGCTTGTCTATGAAACACAGTGAGTCTTTGAACATATTTTGTTTTTTGGACATTCCAGTGGCATGTGGAAGTTCTTTGGCCAGGGATCAAACCTGTGCCACAGCAGTGATCCAAGCTACAGGAGTGACACTAGGTCCTTAAGCACTAGGCCACCAGGGAACTCCTGAACATATTTTGGCGACAGCTTTTCCACTACTTCTGTGTTTCCTCCTGCCATTGCTTATTCATCATCAATACAGATGTCTCTTTATTTGTGTCAGTTTATTTGATGATATAAACTGATTTAAAAAGTTAAGAATTCATTCTCCTGTTGTATATATGTTAAATGCTTTGTGAAGCAATAAATCAACCTAGGAGAACATGTACAATCAACAAACATCCTTACTCTTTTCTCCATGAACTATAAAGACATCATATATCTTTGTCTGAGAAATAATTTTTCAGGTATGTTTGGAATTCATTGTTCCTGAGATTGACTTACCAGATAATGTTATTTGTTATACTTACGGCCTTAGCACCTGTTAGTGTTCAATAAGCTCATCTCTAGAAGCATTTATACTCTTTTGTGTGCAATGCTGTAACTTATCTTCAGAGAACTTTCTAATGAATTATTAATGCTAGGGCAATGGATAAGTCAAAATTTCATTGGTATAAATATTTTTCAATTTCATTAAGCTGTTCCACTCACATCAAAGGAAGCTGAGACCCCCACTGTTATGTTTTATTTTATTTCAGAATTATGTAACTTAGTAGAAACCATAAAATGTTGTTTCCACAAACATGAGATGCTCACATTTAAACATTTTAACATTTTTAATACCAAAAGGCATTTGGTATTTAACATTCTGGTACCAAAAGGCACACAATAGATATGTGTGGTTAATATGGTATGGGTTCTAGGGATTTTTCCCATAAAAGCTGTTTTTAAATTGGTTATTAAATTTTAGACTCAAGAAAATGTGATATTCTGTAATTTTTTATTGTATAAAACATCAAGTACATGGGCATTCTAGTTTTTGAGTCATAACGTAAAACTTTGCCTTATGTTTCTTCCCTTCTCTTTCCTCCTTTCAGTATAATCAGTTGTTGAATCAGTAGATCCAACGTGGTATTATTTGCTGTTCTGTCATGAGACTACCTGACACTCTGCCATCTGGTTCTTGTTAGGCAGATGCCTCACATGAGTCCTGGAGAGTGTTTCTTTCTGATACCTCCTCTTATTTAGTCTCTGCTTCTGTGAGGAGGTGTGAGTTTTAAAAAGTGACCATCTCTGATGTCTGTAGACTAAGAATTTGAGGGAGAGGCTGAGAGGCGTGGGGAGGCACAGTTTTGACGCAGATCTAAAGTCCGGGGCAGGATGCAGAGCAGGCTCACAGCCTAGTCTAGCTTCTCTTTATGTGTCTTGCCAGGTTGTTCATTTTCCAAACAAGAAAGTTCACAGAGAAATCTTCTTAGCATGCCTGGGGCTCCCTCACTTGCCACTGTCTCATTATGAGGGACAAGGAGAAGCAGGATAGGACAGGATATTAAGGAGAGTTACTCAGGGGATGAAAAGGCCCATTTATCTGTTTTACAAGGTGTGGGTCTCCCTTCAGAAAGTCCTTAGAACATGAAGACTCAGCTGGGACTGGACAGTTTTGATCATTTGTTCATCTCCTCAAGGGCAGCAAAGTGTACTTCTTGAGAGATCCCAGTCTCTGGAAGATAACAATCATGGCTTCATAAATGTACTAATTTTGTTCACACGTCATCAGGCCTCCTGTCAAGTATCTCCTTGGACCCCACCTGGGGGGCTCTTTCCCAAAAACCTTATCCCATATATTAATCTCCACCAATTTTTTTTAACCACCCAGCTTAAAAAACCAACAACTCTGCCAGGTCCTCCTGACCAAGGAACTCAAGGCCTCAGGTTTACCGCATAGTTTGCACAAGTCCATTATACCCAGAGAAAATAGAAGACAGTCCTCCTAATCTAACTGAGTCACAGGTGAGTTCACCTCAAAGTAATTGTCTTGGCTTTAAAAAATACATAGAGGCTCTGCATTTCAGCTTTGACACATGAAGAGTTTGGACGCTGGCACTCCCATCCTCAAAGAACAAAAAGGCTGAACACGTGGAAAACCCATGACTTAAGACTCATCAGAAAATTGAGGTCATAGGGAAGACTGCTACTGTGAAATCTGGAGAGGCAAGGTGAACACAGAAAGTCACGGTCACAGTCAGATTCTTACCTGGAGCGGATGTCAGTGGAACCATAAACCTGTAGGATCATTCATGTGGTGACACATCCTTTTTTTTCTTGCTTTTTTTTAGGGCAACACTGTGGCATATGGCAGTTCCCAGGCTAGGAGTCAAATCAGAGCTGCAGCTGCCGGCCTTCACCACAGCCACAGCAACGCCAGATCTGAGCCGCGTCTGTGACCTACACCACAGATCATGGCAACGCCGGATCCCTGACCCATTGAGCAAGGCCAGGGATCGAAACCCACATCCTCATGGATACTAGCTGGATTTGTTTCTGCTGCGCTGTATCGGGAGATTACTCCCAGGAATACACCTTGATCTAACTGACCTTTATGACTATCTTATCCAACAAGAGTGCGAGGCACATTTTTGTCCGACTTGCACAGAACATTTTGATGAATTGGTGGAAGCCAAGTATAAACTAGCTTGAGAGAAACTCATGAGGCCACAGTCGAAGGGAGGACCTACCCCATACTTTTGTACTTTTTCAAGACCCTACCCTGTTCTCAAGGTGAAGACCTAAGAAAAACCTCTCATGTTTCTGGCAGGAGGAGGACAAAAGCTGCCATTTGGAAATAAGTCCATGGTGTTCTCTGTAGCAAAGGCCTGCTATCCACGGGAAAGCAGTTTATCAAACCTTATCTGACCTGGGGGAAGGACAATTAGACAAACCCAGCTCCCTCCAGTTCTCCTGTCTTATCTCCTGGGAGAAAAAAAAAAAAAAAGCTGAGAAACATTTTTGAAGATCACAGCACAAAGACTTAGGCCCATTCAAAGAATGAGACTTTATCACAAGGTTATAGAACACTTCAATTTCCTACATTTTACCTTCACATTACCATGGCCCCAGAGCATTAAAACAGGCATAAACTGATAGAACTGCAAGGAAACACAGACAAATCCACATTATAGTTGGAGACTTTACACCCTCTTTCTTTCTAACAACTAGAAAATCAGTGAGGATGCAGTTGAAATGAAAAGCATTATTTATTGACTGGATCTAATTGACATTTATAGAACTTATCACCCAACAGCAAAATACATGTTTTCTCAAACTTACATGGAATATTTATCAAGATAGACCATATTCTGGTCCGTAAAACATACCTTAACAAATTTAAAAGAAAATAAATTATTCCAAGTTTATTCTCAGACTGCCATATAATTATATCAAAATTCAATAATAAAAAATTAGCTTGTAAATCCCAAAATGTTTAAAGATTAGTCAACATGGAAATTGGCAATTAATGGGCACCCAACAGCAAATTCACAAGTCACAATTCAAATATGTAATTCTTTTTTTTAAATTAGAGGTATTGAATTCTTAAATTATTTATAATTATTAGATTGACTGTTTTCTTATAATGATTTTTATTTTTTCCATTATAGTTGGTTTACAGTGTTCAGGTCAATTTCTATTGTATAGCAAAGTGATCCAGATGTATATATATATATATATATATATATATATGCATACACATTCTTTTTCTCACATCATGTTCCATCACAAGTGATTGGATATAGTTCCCTGTGCTACACAGCACAGTCTCATTGCTTATCCACTCCAAATACAATAGTTTGCATCTATTAACCCCAGACTCCCCGCCAGTCCCCACTCCCTACCTCCCACTTGGCAACCACAAGTCTGTTCTCCAAGTCTATGAGTTTCTTTTCTGTGGAAAAGTTCATTTGTGCCATATATTAGAGTCCAGATATGTAATGTCATATGGTATTTGTCTTTTTCTTTCTGACTTACTTAGTATGAGAGTCTCTAGTCCCATCCATGTTGCCAAAGATGTGATTCTCACATTTTTTTTTTCTTGCCTGCAAATCTGAAAGGAAGGGACAGTGTGAAGTTGTGCCTTCCTCTTTTGCGCAGGCACAAAAGATAGAGATGTGGGAGAGCTGTCTTTGAGGAGAATTCTCAGCTTTTTCCAGCTTCTGTCAGCTTTTCCAGGATCCCATCTGCAAGCGCTGGAGTGAGTGGAGTGTCCCAGTGGATCTCATCCTGGTCACTAGAAACTGAAAAAGAGGAAAAATAATTTTCCCTTCACACTTTATGGTGAGTGCTTGGCTTGAGACCCCCTTTTCTCTAGGGTACTGCGTGAAAGAAAAAGACTTATCTAAGTTAAGAATTCTTCGGGAGTTCCCTTCGTGGCTCAGTGGTTAACGAATCCGACTAAGAACCATGAGGTCGCGGGTTCGATCCATGGCCTTGCCCAGTGGGTTAAGAATCCGACGTTGCCGTGGTTTAGGTTGCAGACGCGGCTCGGATCCCGCGTTGCTGTGGCTGTGACGAAGGCCGGCGGCTACAGCTCCTGTTAGACCCCTAGCCTGGGAACCTCCATATGCCGTGGGTGCGGCCCTAGATAAGGCAAAAAGACAAAAAAAAAAAAAAGAATTCTTCACGGTGGCCACTATAACTCAAGATTATGTTCGGTAAGGTTTACCTGCTTATTGAGCTTAAAAACAAAATTGTGTTCACCTGAGCCTTCACAATGGCCCAGCCCAGCTTAACTTGGACCCAGTCTGTCTTCAGACCCGGTCAGTTTCCAGACCCAGCCTGGTTTCCGAGTCGGACCAGGTCCGTCCTGAACCCAGTCGGACTCGAGCTGGTTTCCAACAGATGAAAAGCTCCGAAGCCAGGATCTGAGAGGGACTTCCTCGGGACCGCCAGAGGCAGAAAGAAAGCAGTGCACTCGTGGAGCTCAACAGGTACCTCTGTTTGCTCTGCGCTCCTTTGGGCCCCCTGGTCTCTAATTCCCGCTTCCGACAGCAAAACTATTAAAAGAGAAACTGAGCTAGATGAAAATTTTTGAGTTTATCTGAGCAAAAATCAGTTCGAATCTGGCAGCATCCAATCTAACGTATAAAAGGAACTGTGAGGACATGTACTAATCGAAAGACTTTTATAGCCAGAAACGGGCAGGAACAAGGAATTTATATAAGGCGGTGAAAAAAGCAGTTTGGTTTATTGCATAGCTACTTTCCTGCAGGGAATGGTAGCGGTCAATCAGTCAGGTTACCTTCCTGGTGCTGATCAGGTGTTTCTGATTAACTGGCTTAAGATTCTGTTTCTAGGAGAGCAGAAACTAATTCAGTCTTGGTTGGGTGACATAGGGCTTAGCATCTAAGTGGCTTCATTTGGAACCCGTTGTCTTGTTCTTTTTAACAGAACCAAAGCTGCTGTAATAATGATTATTGCTAAAATGTGAGTCCTTACTCTATGCTAGGCATTATTCTAAGGGTACAAATGTTTAACACAGCTTTATCCTCACAATGGTTTCCAAGAGGTGATATAGTTATTATTCTCATCTTTGAAATAAGGAAATCCAGGCAAAGAAACATCGATTAATTGTCCATGATACATAACCACAGGCGGCAGAACAAGGATTTGAGCCCAAAAGGCTTGATCTCGAGCATGTACGTTTAACTGCCTTTGAAAAATCTCTGTGCACGTTTGAAAGGTTTTCTTGGATATATACACAGAAATGAAATTGTTGAACTACAAAGTGTGAGCATTTTACTATTTTTAGAGTTGTTGTACCAGTTTATAGTCACACTGGAACTCAATACGTATTTTATGTTCCATTCTCTCCGTGCAGGAAAAATTCTGCATGATCTAAACTGGGTGTCTTTATTTGCTGATCACTCAAAGCCCAGGGGATCTCTGCCTTCAGCTAGACTTACCCCACTGAGTTTTCTTTTGGTTCTATTATATTTTTTTGAATACGGATATCTTTTAAAAATTTCTCCTTTATATTTAATCTTAATTGCTACAAGTTTGTAGAGTGCATCCTCAAACATGAACTTTAGCACCACTTGGACCTTCGATTCTCTTCATCTTTCTCTCTAACCACTGACTACGTCAGACTCTTCTCCCTTGGTTCTACTTGCCATGGATTCAACATGTATTTATTGGTCATCATTCTAAGGAATAAGATACTGTGGTAGATACAGGGCAAACAAAAACAAATAAGGCAGAATCTCTTACTCTGAAGAGCTTACAAAAGAATTAGCCATGTAAATAACTAATTATGATGAAATTTGATAAGTACTGGAAGGGAAGTATAATCGTATACTTTGAGATGATACATGACAGAGTATTTTTGCTTTAGGTGGGGCTTAGAGATGGTAACGTGTTCTGAGAATTCAAAAATAAGGAGGATTTTCTTAAACTTTGAGGAGAAAAATGAAGGTATTTACTGAAAGGGAGGAACATAAACAATTGCTTGAAGGCCCAAAAGTTCATAGCATATTCATGAATCAGCAAATAGGACAGTTGAGATGGTGGATGATGGAAACTGGGGAAAGAACTTAGAGCTCACAGGGCTGAGAAAGTAAGTTGGTAAAAGATTTAGAAGTGGTTTCCTGGGGTGGCAACTGAGAGGAGAGGGAGAAAGCTTAAGTCTCTGCCACCTCCCCAGTTCAGCTTTTATTGCTTCCGTGTGCAGTTGAACTTCACCTATCACTTTTTCCCTAAAAGATTTTTTTACCTTAACAGCTCTTGAAAATTTATATCACTCTTTAGACAATGACTCCTCCCCCCAAGTATAATGACTTTTCCACCTAAAATCCACCAAATAAACACCCTATGCAAAGTTATATTTCAACATTACTGTTTCAAGCAAAGGCACCCTTACACATTTATTTCCTATGACAGTTTCTAGTCAAAGAATATTACTTGGAACAAATTTGAGATGCATGCTACATTTGGATGAACCCTAATGTTTTGTTTTGTGTATGAATGCCAAGCAAGAGGAATAAAGATGAGTCCTATTCTGCTACTCTTCGTTCTTGTGCATGTATACTGTTTCCTTGTCTTTTGAAGCACATGCTTTTCTCCCCAAAGATTTCAGTCTTTTCCACTTAAGTCAAAGCCTTCCATATCAGTTAGTTATTTTAGGCTTAAAGTCTCAAGGGAAAGAGAATTGTCAAGTTCATATGATTCTGACATTGAATTCCTGCCCAATATTCAAAGAACTTACTTTCCTCTACCTCTCAAAAAATACTTCACCCCTCCTTCTTCCAGCCATCATAAATCTTCCTCTTTTGGGAGTATGATAAAACTTCATGACATTACTGTATGTGCACAAACGGTATTCACTTTTACACTGATTATTTTTATAGACATGTTTTTATTATTCAGTTGGTATATTATCTGTCTGAGAAAAATGCTGGATATATATTTGATTGGTATGGACAAATCTCATGTTTTTATTTATAACTTTTCACTCAGTGGCATTGTTTTTAGAGACACATTAAGGCCAGGGGAAGAGATGCATTTGGATTTCACAAAAGACCTCATTTGTGAGAGTACAACTAATAAAAATTATTGCAGTCTACTTCTATAGATGGACAATAATATGCCCATTGTATCTGATTCCAAGAAAACAGTTCAATTCTGACCACTTAAGCAAAAACAGATAACTTATTGGAAGAAAAAATATTGTATTGGCTACTTCATCAAAGAATGTTCCAAGCATTCGGTTTGCAAAGGTAACAGGGAGGGCTGCTGGGGGTCCCAAGAGCCAGTGATACAGACCCATCTTTTTATTTGTGCTGCAGTTCTTATCTGCCTCATTCTTGTGTATCTCTGCATTACATTCAAATTCCAAGGGGAGGTGTCTAATTGGTATGGGCTGGGTTGTTCCTACACTTCACTCACTACTTTGAGTGGGAGATAGATAGTTTTCCAAAGTAACCTTTTTATTGACTATAAAAATAAGAAAGGTGCTCAATATGGGAAAAAGAACAGATGCTCACAAGATTTTATCAGTATCCTACCAGTACACACACACACAGATACACACACGCATGCACGCACTCACACTGAGGCACACATTTTCCTCATGTAAACACTTAAAATTCCCTTCAGTTGACATAATAAATCTACCTCAAATGGAAAACGCTGTCAACACTGTAGAGACTAACCAAGTGATAATCATTTAGCTCTTTCAGCTTCAAGTTGGGAATCTCTGGATTATATATCATCCTTGTTTGTGCAGCCAGTTGGAAAGCCTTAACCGTTAATGATGTCTTCCCTTCACAACTGTTGTTGTTGTTGTCATTGTAGTTTTTCTAAGTACCTTTTCAACAGTGGTGTTACATGGGACATAAATATTATTAGACCTAGTCTATTCTCTGAGCTCCATTTGGTCGAAGTATTGTCTGGTGTCTGTGTATCACTATAGAAAGTCTTCTTGTTATCTTTCTTTGAAAAAAATATAGCAGAGCAGATAAGAAGAGGTACAATTCAAAACACTGTCCATTGGAAGGATTATCTTTCAGGATAAAGCAGGACTGTATTTCAGTAGAAAATTATACTAGCTTTAAAGCTTGGATAATCAGAGTTCCTCTTGTGGTTCAGTAGAAATGAACCCAAATAGTATCCATGAGGATGTGGGTTCCAACCCTGGCCCCGCCTAGTGGGTAAGAATCTGGCGTGGCCACAAGCCGTGGTGTAGGTTGAAGATGGGGCTAGGACCTGGCATTGCTGTGGTGTAGTTGGGCAGCTGTAGCTCCCATTTACCCCCTTGCCCAGGAACTTCTATATGCTGTACCTGCGGCCCTAAAAAAAAAATAATACATAAATAAAAGCTTGGAGAACCATCTGAAAACAAAACCTATTTTTCATCCTCAATCATTCAATCAAAAGGAATTGCCAATAAAGCTATTGATATAGGTTTAGGAAGAAGCACGTCTTTGAACTGTGCGATGTGATACAAATGTCTGAAATTCTCCCATGTGGCAGACTACTGGCTATTCAACAAAATCATTATTCTATTATTCTTTCTGGAATTATTTCTTTTACTTTTTTTTTTTTTTTTTTTTTTTGCCTTTTGTCATTTTATGGCCGCACCCGCGGCATGTGGAAGTTCCCAGGCTAGGGGTCTAACAGGAGCTGTAGCCATTGGCCTGCGCCGCAGCCACAGCAACTCAGGATCGGAGCCGCGTCTGCAACCTACACCACGGCTCATGGCAACGCCGGATCGTTAACCCACTGAGCAAGGGCAGGGATCGAACCCACAACCTCATGGTTCCTAGTCGGATTCGTTAACCACTGCGCCACGGTGGGAACTCCGGAATTATTTCTAAGTTGTACAGAGCAGCTTACTTTGTAGTCAATAGGTGTAGTCATATGACTGTGTTCTAGCTAATGATACCTAGGTAGAAATCATGGCTACCGTTTCCATGGGAAGGCATTTAAGAAGTCTTGGGCATCTTTTGCAGTCTTATGTAGATACAGAGAATAACAATGCTCTGGAGAATGGCTGAGGTTTAAGAGACAACAATCCTGAATCTCTGGGTCATTATGTGAATGAATGTCACCATCAAGGAAAACCAATACTGAATTATCACATGAGCAAGAAATCCATAGTTATCGGGTTAAATGCCTGAAACTTTGCATGTATTATGGAAATTAGTATTGGGCCCTGGTTTGAGGAATACTAATGTCTCGCATTTGGCCCTTCCCCTCATAAACCTTTACACGGTGAGTCAGTGAGCTAGTGTAGGATTCTGCCAGTGGCCAGAGACGTCCATTCAGGTTATACACTAGTAAGTTAAGTGAACAGTCATTGGATGGGTTTGTTTTTCCACTGGCTTTGGGCAAGTACTCCATTTTGGCACTTGTCCAATTAACCTTACTCTGCCAGACCACAGTGATTTAATGGGTTTCTGGAGCTAAGGTTAACTAGAACTCAATGTCCAATACTAAATGATTTTAGTAATTCCTTTTCTTCTTCTTTTTTTTTTTTTTTGTCTTTTTCGGGCCTCACCCAGGGCATATGGAGGTTCCCAGGCTAGGGGTTGAATTAGACATGTAGCCACTGGCCTGTGCCTCAGCAACAGCAATGCGGGATCTGAGCTGTATCTGCAACCTACAGCACAGCTCATAGCAACGCTGGATCCTTAAAACTGAGCTAGGCCAGTGATCGAGCCTGTGTCCTCATGGGTTATGTCAGATTCATTTCTGCTGAGCCACGACAGGAACTCCCCATTCCTTATTTTCCATGGTGAACAACTCCTCAACTTTTTTTGTGGAAGGCTGGGAGGGAGAACTGGAAGACCTAAGTGTGGGAGTTCACTTGGGGCACAGTGGGTTAAGAAGACAGCATTTTCACTGCAGTGGCTTGGATCATGCCGTGGTGTGGGTTTAATCCCTGGCCTGAGAACTTCCACATGCCATGGGCACAGCCAATTAAAAAAAAAAGAAAAAAAAAGGGGAAACACCAGAAAGAAAACCTATGTATAGTGTTCACAGTAAATCCTTCCTTAACACATGTGATTTTGACTTTATTCAAAGGCCACTAAGTATGGAAAACAGCTCAAGTTGCCCTCTAGACAATTTTTTTTTAATTTAGACTATTTTTTGTTATACAGATATATCGTGCAACCAAACTTGGGTCCACTCGCCCACTTGCCCATGTGTGGTAAAGCCAATCAACTGATACCAGGTTGTGGTGAAGGAAAGTGCATTGTTTTCAAGCAAGGAATCCAGGCAGCTAGTGTGTAAAAGGCTGGAACTCCCCGAAAGCTTTCAGGGAAAGATTTTAAAAGACAAGGTGAAGGAGGGGTTTAAAAGACAAGGTTCTGCATTGTGTGATCAATTTGTGGATATTCTTCTGATGAATTGGTGGTGAGGTAATTGTGAATCAACATCATCAGCCTTCTGGTTCCAACCATCTCGGGTCTACTTGCTTGTGAGTAGTAGTCCAGCTGGTGAGGGTTTTAGTACCAGCAAAAGAGCTCAAAGGGTATGACTCAGGATATTATCTATAGCCCTTGAAGAGGAACTAAAGGTCCTTGACTTTGTTTAATGGCTAAAGTATTATTAATTTGTCTTGCTTGACTTTTTTTTCTTTCTGCATTTTCTGACTTCTCTGATTAAATTTACTCTTTGACTAAAGTTCTACTATAGACGAAAGGCAGGGGAAGGACATGGATGGGGTCTGTTCTCGGGAGGCCCCACAGGGTCCTGCTCAGTTGCAGATCTGGTAAAATCTTGCTAGGTATTACTTCTGTGGTTTCCTGATTAACAAACTTCAGCTAGAAGTCTCTGTGGGTCTGGCATTCTTGGAACCAGCATGATCATGTTGACTCTGTTTTTGATTTGAAAACCAGGGGTGATATTCCACTGGTACACATCAAAACTTTGTAGTGACCAGTGTCCATTTAGATCCTTGGTTCCTGTGTTCCACTGCTCGTTAACTATTGTGAGTTTAGCCCTGATGATACAGCTATATACTGTACTCCAGCCACCATCTGGACGTGGCAGCTCAGAGCCCTTCTTATCCTGTTCACATCAGCAGCCAAATTTTGATGGTTGATGGCTAACTGGGATGATATGTTTATATCAGAGGATACATATTACAGAAAAATTATTATATTTCTCACAGGGTTTTGAAACATGAAATTTTTGTATCAATTACAACAATTTAAATTTATTAAATGTTACAAACCCAATTATTCAATTAAATACTAGTAATGAAAACTTTCTACTCTTTAGGCTTCCAGAAGGAAATATAAGATCAGCCATCATGGACGAGCCACACTTTGCTGATATTACTTGTGATGTGTGTGCAGCTTTTACAAGTTCAGTAATTCAAGTCATTTCTTCTCCAAATATTTGAGTAAAAACTAATATCCCAGGAAACTGTGACTCCAATACTCTGCCACTACCTCCATGTACACAGATACACTACTATAATTTGCACAGAGAAAAGTTGTAGACACAATTGGAGGTTCACTATGAAGGTTTTAAGGTCCTTCCTAGTGCATCCTTTTTTTTTTTTTTTTTTTTTTGGTTTAGTGAGGAATTTGTAATGTGTTGAGAGTCAAAGAGTAGAGGAAGAATGATGAGCTTGAGAATAGTGATAAGTGGCTGAAACTACCATTAGTTTTGGAAAATTGGAAATAAAGTGGATGGGTAGACTGACTACCAATTAGCAATAACCCATCCTTTTTCACGCAGCTAAGACGTGACGATCATGACTAAAAATGAAGCCAAAGTATCATAAGGCCTTTGCTCCTTCTACTGTGATGTATTGCCTGCTATGAGTATCTCTTGCAGCTCTTTACTTCAGTCCAGGCCTGTGTAGTCAATACAGTGCTGTTTGCTCCAGGTATTAAGATGGATTTACAATGGTGGACTTTGAATAAATACTCTTTTTCATTGGTATTCCAGGGCTAAGTCATCAGGGGAAATGTTGAGGTTGTAGCTAATGCCCGGGGCTGAGTCCTGAAGGTAAAATGCAGTAGAAGCCTTCCTAAGATTTCAGAGGAGCATATACTGATACAACATGGAAAATCATAGATCCTGTATGTTTTCCTTTAGTGCTACCAGAGAGTGAAAGAAATGGCGTTACCTATCAGATACTCAAAGGAAAGATAAAAGGATTTGTTTTTCTGGTATTGAAAATTTTCTATGGTTAAAACACCAGTTTTACTGTGTTGTAGAACAAACACTATGCAAACTCTGTGTGTTATCATTGGCATGATATCATTCTTCACTCTGTGGGAATTCGCTACTGTCATTCAATATTGCTTCACATAAGATATCCTTTGCTCAGACAACACCTGAAATAAAGAATCAACTTTTTTTTTTTTTTCCGGTTAAGCCATACAGAACAATGCAATCTGAATAATTATCATTGTCTTTTCTTTTAAAAAGTGTTTTTTTCAAAGGACCAAACATGGCAGTGGTCTTTGAAAAGTCTCTAAGTTCAACTCTAGGCAGCTCAGATCTTTTATAAAAACTCCAGCCATCATGGAGTCCCCAGAGAGTGATCAACCTAAGCTGTGTAATGTGAAACTTCTGTATGAATTGTTAATTTCCCTCCGATGGGACAAATCACAGCATCTTTTAGTGTACCAATGGTATCAAAATGCATAAACATCAGATACAACTGCTCTCTCACATTTGATACCAGTCTGGTATTACAATAAAGGAAATTATAAAGTTATAATGCAGGGGACTAGGGAAACCGTAGCTCATCCTCACATACAGGTTACCTCTGCTTGACCATTTCGTAAAGTCTTCTTTCAGTCAAGCTCTCCTTCCCAGGTTTGGATAATAGAATCATAACAAAGAGATACAGCAGAAATTAGAATTTAGGACTCCTCAATATTAACTAATGGATTTCCCATATCCCATTAAACACTTTAACCATTGCTCATTGGCTCATGGGGACTATTACTTTCCCTCTAGTCTCAAACAAAATATAAATAATAAAAATACTTTAGCAAACTTCTTTTCAGGATCTGCTCTTAACTCATATTAACACTCATGGAAGTTTATGCAACTACTGGACTTTGAAAGACAAATGGAAACTTTAAACACTTTTTGTCTTTTTTAAAGCAAATTTCCAGCTATGAGATTTGACCACAAAGAGCCTTCACAATATTGTGGTTCAAATGCTTTCATTCATAACTTCCTAACTTCATCAATATTTTATATTAAAATGGAAAAATTAATGCCCTATGCTTTTCCAATGACATATTTTAGTTGTTAAAAATTTTACAAAATTAAAAATTTTATAAAATTAAAATTGTACAAAATTAAAAAACTTAGAAGGGATATATGGATACAATCTTCCAGACACTCGGAGTTTTCACTTATTTCCATAGTTAGCAAAATGCATAAGAGAGAAAATTGTTATTTTAAAAACATACATGACAGTAGAATTTCTGTTGCTGTAGTGTTTTTAGAACGACTCTAAAAGGGAACTTCAAACCCTTCATGTCTTAGCTTTTTTTAAATGAGTCCAGAATTTCAACAGTCTTATTGCATCTGTAACTTTCACCACATATATATTTCTTAATTTATTTTGTAGAAGTATAGTGGATTTACAGTGTTGTGTTAATTTCTGCTGTAAAGAAAAGTGATTCAATTATATATGTGTATTCTTTTTGTATTATTTTCCATTATGGTTTATTATAGGATATTGAATATAGTTCCCTGTGATATGCAGTAGGACCTTGTTGTTTATCCATCCTGTATGTAATAGTTAGCATCTGCCCATCTCGAATTCCCAGTCCATCTGTCCCTTCCCCACTTCCCCCTGGCAACCACAGTCTGTTCTCTATGTCTGTGGGTCCGTTTCAGTTTTGTAGATAAGTTCATTTGTATTATATTTTAGATTCCACAGGTAAGTGATATCATATGGTATTTGTATTTGACTGACTTCACTTGGTATAATAATCTTTAGGTCCATCCATGTTGCTGCAAATGGTATTATTTTTTTAATGGCAAAGTAGTAATCCGTAGTATACACGTAACACATCTTCTTTATCCACTCATCTGTTGATAGACATTTAGGTTGTTTCCATGTCTTGGCTCTTGTAAATAGTGCTGCTATGAACATAGGAGTGCATATATCTTTTTGAATTATAATTTTGTCTGGATATATGCCAAGCTATGGATTGCTGGATCATATGGCAACTCTATTTTTAGTTTTTTGAGGAACCTTCGTACTGTTTTCCATAGTGGCTACACCAAATTGCATTCCCACCAACAGTGTAGGAGGATTCCTTTTTCTCCACACCTTCTCCAGAAATTGTTATTTGTAGACTATTATTATTATTATTTTCAGTTTCATGACCACACTTGTGGCATGTGAAAATTCTTATGGTAGGGGCTGAATTGAAGCTCCAGATGAGGCCTAGACAATAGTCACAGTAACACCATATCTGAGCTGCATCTGTTACTTACACTGCAGCTTGCTGCAACACTAGATCCTTAACCCAATGAGCAAGGCCAGAGATTGAACCTGCATCCTCACAGATACTATGTTGAGTTCTTAATCTGCTGCGCCACAAAGGGAGCTCATGTTTTTTTTGGTAGATTTTTTAGTGATGGTCATTCTGACTAGTGTGAGATGGTACCTTCATAGTTCTGATTTGCATTTCTCTAATAGATAGCAATGGTGAGCATCTTTTCACGTGTCTGTTGGCCATCTCTATGTCTTTGGAGAAATGTCTACTTAGGTCTTCTGACCATTTCTTTGATTGGGTTATTTGTTTTTTTCTGGTATTGAGCTGTGTGAGCTATTTGCACATTTTGGAAATTAAGCCCTTGTTGTTTGTATCATTTGCAAATTCTTTCTCCCAGTCCATAAGTTGTCTTTTTATTTTGTTTATGGTTTCCTTTGCTGTGCAAAAGTTTATAGTTTTGATTAGGCCCCATTGGTTTATTTTTGCTTTTCTTTCTTTTGCCTCGGGAGACTGACTTATTAAAATATTTGTACAATTTATGTCAGAGAATGTTTTGCCTATTTTCTAGGAGTTCTGTGGTGTCATGTCTTATATTTAACTTTTTAAGCCATTTTGAGTTTATTCTGTGTATTTCTGAGGGTGTGTTTTAACTTCATTGATTCATCACATATATTTTAAGAATGAATTAACTCAGTACCATTAGTATCCTTCCCCTGCAACATCTTTTAAGCTAAAACATACTGAAGAACTGACAATTCTAAAAAAAAAATATTATCCCAAATTAGATATTTTAATGAAGATACTTTATTATAAGAAATGGTATCAGGTTGTCAGTGAAAGTAGCAATCTTGTAAAATGGAATTTGGTGAGATACTCACAAATGTTTCATGGTCATCAGTTGCACTGAGTAGTTATTTTCTTACTTAGATTTAAGAGAAAATTTACAAGAGCCACTGTTAAGTTTCATTCCTACTTGAATTGCAGAAGAATTCTCAGAGAAGACATTGGAGGTCTCTGCATTTTCAATAAAAATGTGCATTTCTCCTCAGAAATAGTGTATAATTTTGGGCCTCACTCTTAAACAACAACAGCAAAAAAACATTAGAATGAAAAGATGAAATGTATGGTCACCCAGGGGCAACAAATGTAAATTTTAGGTTTCCAGAAAACCAAAACAAATGAGGAATTTTCCTGAAAAAAAAAATTAGGGTGACTGTTTCTATATAAAGTTTACTACTTATATAACCCCTGGGTGTGGCACAGTGTCATAACTTTCACTGGGTCAAGCAAGCTCCATTCTTGTCAAAGGTGGTAGATTCTTATTTCTTTACTATCAAATGACAAAGTGTAACTTCACAATGTTATAGGCCTGTCTTCTATATTCAACAATGTTTTCCCCTCATCAGTCTACTTGGTTACTGCTGGCTTATGTTGAAAGGAAGGAAGAGAAGGAAGGGAAGGAAGGAAGAGAGGGAGGGAGGGAGGAAGGAGGGAGCGAGCGATTGCTTTAGTATAGAAATAAAACTTGAAGGCCAAGGGACCAGAGCCAAAGAAACAAAACTGAAGAATATCTTATTGCCTACAGAATGTGTTTACTTATGGAATGGAAAACTGTAATAGAAAAGCCCTCAGGTTTATAAATCACTCATTTATTAAGAGCCTTTTTACTGTTTACTGGGTACTAGATAGGCAGACATTGAAGAGCACACAGTCACTGCCTTGGGGATATTGACAAACAGGCTATTAGAACTTAATGATGGCCTTTACAGAGCTTTGTATACAATGCTAAGGTTTGAGCAATCAGAGAGGCTTCTGGTAGAGGCAATATCTGAGCTGTGGTTGCAAGGAGAGAGAAATTCAGCTAGGGGAGTAAGTGTATGGAGAAAAAGACACTCAAAGCACAGCCTCCTCCCTTCCCCCAGGCAAAACCTCAGGCACAAGAAAACATTATACCTTTGGGGAAATGCAGGTGGAACCTCGAGGCAAGAAGGGTCAAAAATTACCCTCAGTTGGCAATAGAGGACTAAATTCTCTAGTCCTCTTTTGGCTTTGAGGATATGCTAAGGTGTTGGGACTTCTCTCTAAGGCAGTGGGTAGCCATTGAATAATTTTAAGCAGAAGAATGATTCGTTTTAGGAGAGTCATTAGGGTGTCCTGTGGAGTCCACAGGCATACTGCTGGGGTGGAATAGAGGGAGTCAAGGTTCCAGAGGGCTTGAGGGGCTAGTTGCAGTTCATGTGTGAGATGATGAGGGTTTGCCCAAGGGAATAGAGGGAAGTGCACAGTTTTGAGAGTACTGGTGAGGAGAGGAGAAGTAGAAATCTAAGTCAACTCCATTTATTTGCTTTGGGGGCCTGGCTGACTCTCCTGAGAGAGGGCGGGTTGGCACACCTGGAGCTCACAAGGAGTGTCTGAAGTTGAGATTGCCTTTGGGCACCACGCTGCCTTGCTGCACCTTCAAATGAATTCAGCTGAATATGGCTAAGGGGGGATAGTTGGCCAGGACCAAAGCTTTATTTCCGGTGCTAGATTCAGATTAACAGAGGAAACTTGAATTATTCGCCTCTGAGAAAGCCAGTGACTACAGAGGAGACATTCTCCCTTCAGCAAGGTTGGGCACTAGTCCATTTGGAACGAAAGAAAAAAAAAAAAAGAACTGGAAGAGGAAAAGACAAAAACTTCATTTGGATATTGTAAAAGGAAAAAAGATATTTTAAAATTGACCAAGAGGAGTTAATACAAGTATTAAACTCTGTAGAAAAAGTCTGTTTTATGTATAGTCGTTAAATTGTAGAGAAAAGATATTTATGTGGAAAGTTATACAGTTTTTGAGTTTGTGCCTTCACTTAGAAAAGTTCACTTTGTAGATTTTTTTTTTCCTCCCTTGTCTTGCTAGGTGGAATGTTCAATTCAGTGTTGTTTTCAAAAATTACTCAATAGTTTAATTATTTGTACCTAAGTCAGGCATTCCATTAGTAGCGGCATCCTTACGCTTAGTTACTTACTGTCTGCTGAATGACGCTATTAGTTTTGGGGTCTTCAAGACAGGGACAATCTTTTAGGACCCATGAATCCCTGAAATTATGTACAAACTCGTGTGTAGGTAGTTGACTCCTTTGTCAAACAGAGTACAGTAGTGTTGGTGCTTGGACAGGCATGGGGCTAGGCTTTTCCAGGTCTCGGACGTAAGTCCTGCCATGTTTTCCCCTTTCTCTTCTCTTTCATTTATGTTATCTTGAGGCAGAGATTTTGGCTCAATATTATCTGACTTTCTGATGCATTTTGTTCCTGGCTCCAGGCAGAAAAGGTCTCTTAACAAAGCCATACATTCTTCTCTTCCTGCTTTCAGATGGGCTAGCCCTGATGAAGTGGCTGTCTCTTCTAAAGTAGTGAAAAATTGTGTCTCACTTGGCTCTTGATTGCAAGTAATGGAAAACAACTCTGTCTAATTTAAGGAGAAGGAATTTTTAGAAGGATGTAAAGTAGGAGACAAGGAGGGGCCCGGAGACGGGAACGTAGGCAGGGTCTCAGCTCTGAAGTGCTCTGGTTAGGGCCCTGCCGCTGTCCTACTTCACCTGCTGAGAGTGTATTGACAATGAGGCTGTTATCACTCCCCATCCCTGCCACTGAACATTGCACCGTGAAGTTCATCTCTGTGTCACTCTCTGACAGTACAAAAGCTGGGAACAATAGCTCAATATCTGAGAAGAGGCACGTATCGGTTGTTGCTGCTGAGGCAGGAGGAGGACATCCTTGGCTTCCTTTGGCCTTTGGATCAGGAGGTGGGCCATGTCTCTCTGCAGGGCTTACGCAATGAGGTTTCCTCCCAATTGGAAGGGGTTTGTGTAGCCAACATATGACAAATATTCATTATGATTTATTCTTTTGGCGACCTCTATTTGTTCTGCACATATTTACATAAAAAAATACCTTCGCCCAACATAATGTAGCTATTCCACATACAACTTAAAATGTGTTTCTTTCTCTCCCCTTTGGGAGAAAACCCAAAGTGAGTCAGGCTCCAAGTCCAGAATCACTGGGTGACGTCTTTTCTCTCTAGTTTTACATAATGCCACTTTAGAATTCTGCCATTAATGGCATGCATGACATCATTAAATACTACCAACAAACCTCTTTAAGAAAAAGGAACTTTATAAAAATGTGTGAATAAAACCTTGACTCAACGAGGAAGAAAAACTAGGTAGAGGCATTCATCTTTGTTTCTGCAACTGGCCATGAGGCAGTAGCTAGTATTTATAACTTTCTTCTTCCACCAAGCATTTCTGTTTGCTTTGCACTCTGCTAGCACCTCAGCTGGCTGGGATTCTTTACCCAGTGGGGTCACTCAAACTTTCATTCCTGAGGGATATAAACTTTTGGTGGTTCTGCCTGAATAGATTGCCAGAATCTTTGATTAACTTTTAGCACTGGACTTGGTAATATGAGAAGGTGCTCTGTTTATTCTCCTCCCTACTTCCATTGTACAACAGCAATCCTGTTTTTCCCTGAAAATTAGAATCAATCAAACCAGGCTAAAACAGACTTTCTCTCTCTCTCTTTGTTTTTCTTCTCTTCATAGTGACATAGGAATATGAAATGGCCAGTGGAAGTCTCACCTCCATTAAATACTGAAAGCTCTCCTCTATTTTCTATTATCTTCACATCAGTAGCAGAGCCTGGAGATGATGGGATGGAAAGAAAAATTTTACAAAGTGTAACTAGTAATTAGGTAGTTGTGAATAGCACCTTCTTCCCAGCCCTTGGCTCCTGAAATAACATGGCTTGGTTTGGGGAAGAAACAGAATCCCTGCTTGATGGTTCAGAAGAGTTTCTGCATCTATAGAACCACACCGTGAATTTTGAAGATATTTCTCTTGGAGGTCCCTTCGTGGCTCAGTGGTTAATGAAGCCGACTAGGAACCATGAAAATATGGGTTCAATCCCTGGCCTTGCTCACTGGGTTAAGGATCCAGTGTTGCTGTGAGCTATGGTATAGGTCGCAGATGTGGCTTGGATCCTGTGTTGCTGTGGCTGTGGCGTAGCCTGGCAGGTGTAGCTCTGATTCAACCCCTAGCCTGGTAGCCTGGGAACTTCCACATGCAATGAGTGAGGCCCTAAAAAGCAAAAGTAAAAAAAAAAAAAGAATTTTCTCTTACTTAATGACTTAAAACAGTCTTCCACCTCTTCTTGACTCTAGATATTGGGCACCTGATAAAACCAATATATCCACTAGTCATGTTTAATGTAAAGTACATGCTCGGTTAGAAACGTGTTGTGTAGGATACTAAGACCCTGCTTTACCTTGATGTGGTCAAACGCCCAGTTTTCATTCTTTGGTTAGTGGTGGATAGCACTAGAATCCCAGGTTCTCAGCAATTAGTGTTGGCTCTCAGATGGTATCTTGTTTTTTTCTAAATATTTGAATTCTTTCTTTCCCAGTAACAGGGTTAACTTGGTAAATGCCAGAAATCACACAGCTAGTAAGTAGGGAAGGGAGAAGTTGAATTCATGTAGACTGATTCTCAAATACAAACTCTCTCCTATCTCTATGCACTGCCTCTCTTCTTTGACTTTGTTACTTATGATTTTATTATTCCTCAAGATAATAGACTCTTTATTAATAGAGCCTACGGTCTGTGAAATGACTGTTTTCTAGGAATTGGGAAAGAGGTCAAGAATTTAATTTCTATTTTGGTGGTATTTTTCACCAGGTCCCAAGGTTTTTTCACTGAAGTGGGACTTTAGTGGGTTGTCCTATTTCAGTTTTAGAAACCCCATGGTTGATTTACCGTTGCCAAAATGTATAAGTTGAAACATTCTGATTGCTATTGTAACTATACATTCTTTCCTTCAGAGGATTAAATGCCGCATAATGGACATCTTACTAAACCGGTAAGCTGATTCATTGGGCATTTCTCCCAGCAACTTTCCCAAGAGAACTGTCTTGAAAATACCTTTCTAAAATACTGGTGCTGTTTTCACTAATGTATATCTTCTTGGTCAAAAAAAATTGAGTTCTGGGCCCTCTCAGGGAACGTAGAGAGTGGATTAGACAGTTCACACATGGTAAATCCACTATAGTCTTCCTAGTTTCTGAAGTATTTGCATTCCTTCCTTTTTGACATACCAAGGAATGTCTGGTATTTCAATGGATAGGATATGGAAAAATAAATCCTCACTATACCTGTAGTTGTACTAGATAGAAAAACTTTGATTAAATCATACATTTTATCAAAGCAAAGGTATGATACCCTTTTAAAAGCCAAGGAAGTAAATAAGTCCATGACAATAGATAGCAGCCCCTCTCACATATACCATCCCCCATTTATGCTTTTTAAAAATCAATGATTAGATCTTTCTTCTGCTATCTTTCTAAAGAATCTGCTTATTTAAGTAATTTGGAATTTTTGTAATCTTCAGTTATAGATAGTACCCATCACTTCTAATGTACTTATAGCATAGTTTTTGTTTAAATCAATATTTAATGTATACCTTCTTTTGCTACATTAATACTCTTATCACCTCAGCTTATAGTATATAGATGTTTTACTTTTTGTAAAGCTCTTTGTCTTTCTTAGAGCTGGTAATGAGTTCTTTAAATATTTTTGCATATGTTATGTAACTCATTGCTGGCAATCATCAAATTCTTCAGATATGTGGAACTCCTCACAGTAAAATCATAAATCGAGTATAACATATAATCTATAAATCTTATTTTTTTTTTCTGAGCAACATCCCTTTTTGAACACTCTTCTTTAGGATTTATATAGATCATTTGCACATTTGCCATCCCAGAGCTTGTTACATTTAAGCTGGGAATTCTTTCGTTGCCCAAATATTGAATTTCATTTCCTGGATGCTATGTCTTTCTTTAACTTAGTTTATTCTTTTGTGTTAGTGGAGCATATAGTACTGAGAAAATTTTTTTTCTTTCCTTTTTGTAGAAAAAATTGTCATAATATAGTTGATTTATAATGTATTAGCTTTAGATTTACAACAAAGTGAATCAGTTATACCTGTATCTCTTCTTTTTTCCATATAGGCTATTACAGAACATTGAGTAGACCACCTTGCGCTACACAGTAGGTCCTTCTTAGCTATCTATTTTATATATATTAGTATGTTTGTGTTAATCCCATCCTCCCAATTTATCCCTCCTCCCCTTGGTTTCCCCTTTGGTAACTCTAAGTTTTATTTTATTTTATTATTTATTTTATTTTATTTTTGTCTTTTTGCCTTTATCTAGAGCCGCACCCACGGCATATGGAGGTTCCCAGGCTAGGGGTCTAACAGGAGCTGTAGCCGCCGGCCTTCGTCACAGCCACAGCAACGCGGGATCCGAGCCGCGTCTGCAACCTACACTACAGCTCACGGCAACGCCGGATCCTTAACCCACTGAGCAAGGCCAGGGATAGAACCCACAACCTCATGGTTCTTAGTCGGATTCGTTAACCACTTAGCCACGAAGGGAACTCCTCTCTAAGTTTGATTTTAAAATCTGTGAGTTTATTTCTGCTTTATAAATATTATCTTGTATCTTTTAAAATGTTTCCACATATAAGTGATCTCATGTGATATTTGTATTTCTTTGTATGAACTGCTTCACTTAATATGATAATCTCTATCCATGTTGCTGCAAATGGCATTGTTTCATTCTTTTTTATGTCTGAGTAATATTCTGTTGTATATATGTACCACATCTTCTTTATCCATTCTTCTGTCAGTGGACATTGAGGTTGTTTCCATGTCTTGGCTACTGTAAATAGTGCTGCAGTGAACATCAGGGTGCATGTATCTTTTTGAATTATGATTTTCTCTGGATATATATCCAGGAATGGGATTGCTATATCATATGGTGGTTCAATTTTTAGTTTTTTTGCGGTATCTCCATGTTGTTTTCCATGGTGGTTGTACCAATTTACATTCCCACCAGTAGTGTAGGAGGCTTCACTTTTCTCTGCACCCTGTCTAACGTTTATTGTTTGTAGACTCTTTGATGATGGCCATTCTGACTGATGTGAGGGTGACACCTCATTGTGGTCTTCATTTGGATTTGTCTAATAATTAGCAGTGTTGAGCATGTTTTCATGTGTCTTTTGGCCACCTGTGTATTTTCTTTGGAGAAATGTCTGTTTAGGTCTTCTGCCCATTTTTTGTTTGGGTTGTTTTATTTTTTTGATATTGAGTTGCATGGGTTGTCTATTTTAGAGATCCACCTCATCCACCTCATGATTTGCAAATGTTTTCTCCCATTCTATGGGTTCTCTTTGTTTTGTGTATGGTTTCCTTTGCTGTGCAAACACTTTTAAGTCATTTCCCATTTGTTTAATTTTGTTTTTATTTTCATTACTCTAAGAGGTAGATACAAAAGATATTGCTGTTATTTATGTCAGAGACTGTTCTGCCTATGTTTTCTTCTAGGAGTTTATAGAATCAGTCCTTACATTTAGGTCTTTAATCAATTGGATTTACTTTTGTGAATGCTGTTAGAGAATGTTCTAATTTTATTCTTTTAAGTGTAGTTATCTAGTTTTCCCAGCACTTACTGAAGAAACTGTCTTTTTTTCCATTGTATATTCTTGCCTCCTTTGTCATAGATTAGTTGACCGTAGGTGCATGAGTTTATCTCTGAGCTTTCTATCCCATTCCACTGACCTCTATTTTTCTTTTTGTGCCAGTACCATACTATTTTCATAGCAGTAGCTTTGTAGTATAGCCTGAAGTCTGGGAGCTTGATTCCAGGCTCTGCTAATCATTTTTAAGATTGCTTTGGCTATTGTATGTGTTTCCATACAAATTTTAAAATTTCTTGTTCTGGTTCTGTGAAAAATGCCATTGGTAATTTAATACGGATTGCAATGAATCTGAAGATTGCCTTGGGTAGTATAGTAATTTTGACAATATTGATTCTTCCAGTCCAAGGACATGGTATACCTTTCCATCTGTTTGTGACATTTTTTATTTCTTTCATCATCAGCATCTTATAGTTTTTGGAGTACAGGTCTTTTGCATCATTAGGTAGGTTTATTCCTAGGTATTTTGTTCTTTTTGGTGCAATGGTAAATGGGATTATTTCCTTAATCTCTCTCTCTAATCTTTCATTGTTAGTGTATAGGAATGCAAGAGATTTCTCTGTATTAATTTTGTATTCTGCAACTTTACCAAATTCAGTCATGAGCTCTAGTAGTTTTCTGGTAGCTTCTTTAGGGTTTTCTATGTATAGTAGCAAGTGATCTGCAAATAGTGACAATTTTACTTCTTTTCCAATTTGGATTCCTTTTATTTCCTTTTTTTTTTTTTATTTTCTCTGATTGCCATGGCTAGGACTTTGAAAACAATGTTGAACAGTAGTGGCAAGAGTAGACATCCTTGTCATGTTCCAGATCTTAGTGGAAATTTTTTCAGCTTTTCACTGTTGAGTATGATATTAGCTGTTTCTCATATATGGCCTTTATTACATTGAATTAGGTTTCCTCTGTGCCCACTTTCTGGAGAGTTTTTATCAGAAATGGGTATTGGATTTTGTCAAAAACTTTTTCTGCGTTGATTGAGATGATCATATAGTTTTTATTCTTCAGTTTGTTAATGTGGTGTATCACATCGTTTGATTTGTAGATATTGAAAAATCCTTGCAGCCCTGGGATAAATCCCACTTGATCATGTTGTACGATCCTTTTAATGTATTCCTGGATTTGGTTTGCTAGTACTTTTTGAGGATTTTTGCATCTATGTTTATCAGTGATATTGGCTTGTAATTTTCTTTCTTTCTTTTTTTTAATGTGGTATCTTGTCTTGTTTTGGTATCAGGGTGATAATGGCCTCATGGAGTGGGTTTGGAAATGTTCCTTCCTCTGCAGTTTTTTGGAATTGTTTCAGAAGGATAAGTGTTAACTCTTCTCTAACTGTTTGATAGAAATCACCTGTGAAGCCATCTGGTCCTGGACTTTTGTTCGTTGGAAGTTTTTTAATCACAGTATCAATGTCAATACTTGTGACTGGTCCATTCGTCAATTCTATTCTGTCTTGGTTTAGTCTTGGAAGATTGTACTTTCATAAGAATTTGTCCATTTCTTCTAGATTGTCCATTTTATTGGCTTATAGATGCTTGTATCAGTCTCTTATGATCCTTTGTATTTCTGTGATGTTTGTTGTAACTTCGCCTTTTCCATTTCTAATTTTATTGATTTGAGTTCTCTCTCTCTCTCTCTTTTTTTTTTTTTTTTTCTTAATGAGTCTGGATAAGGGTTTATCAATTTTGTCGATCTTTTTAAAGAAGCAGTTTTTAGTTTCATTGATCTTTTTCTTTTTTAAAATGATTTTTATTTTTTCCATTATAGTTGGTTTACAGTGTTCTGTCAATTTCTACTGTACTGTAAAATGACCCAGTCACACATGTAATACATTCTTTTTCTCACATTATTCTCCATCATGTTTCATTATAAGTGTCTAGATATAGTTCCCTGTGCTATACACAGTGGATCTCATTACTTATCCACTCCAGATGCAATAGCTTACATCTATTAACATGACTCCAAATCCATCCTACTCCCCCCCATGCCTTTTGGCAACCATAAGTCTATTCTCCAAGTCCATGAGTTTCTTTTCTGTGGAAAGTTCATTTGTGCTGAATATTAGATTCCATATATAAAGTGATATCATATGGTATTTGTCTTTCTCTTTCCAACTTACTTCACTTAGTATGAGAGTCTCTAGTTCTATCCATGTTGCTGCAAAAGGCATTATTTTGTTGTTTTTTTTTAATGGCTGAGCAGTATGCTATTGTGTATATATACCACATCTTTTTATTCCATTCGTCGAGGGACATTTAGGTTTTTTCCATTTTTGCTGTTGTGAATAGTCCTGCAATGAACATACAGGTGCATGTATCTTTTTTAAGGAAAGTTTTGTCCAGATGTATGCCCACGAGTGGGATTGCTGGGTCATATGGCAGTTCTATATTTAGTTTTCTGAAGTACCTCCATACTGTTTTCCATGGTGGTTGTATCAATTTACATTCTCACCAACAGCGTAGGAGGGTATCCTTTTCTCCACACCCTCTCTGACATTTGTTATTTGTTGACTTGTTAATAATGGCCATTCTGACTGGTACGAAGTGGTATCTAATAGTAGTTTTGTTTTGCATTTCTTTAAAAATTAGTGATGTTGAACATTTTTTTCCTGTGCCTTTTGGCCATCTGTATATCTTCTTTGGAGAAATGTTCTCTTCAGGTCTTTTGCCCATTTTTCAGTTGGGTCATTGGTTTCTTTGCTGTTATGTAAGTTGTTTGTATATTTTAGAGATTAAGCCCTTGTTAGTTGCATCATTTGAAACAATTTTCTCCCATTCTGTAGGTTGTCTTTTTGTTTTAAAAATCATTGATCTTTTCCTATATTTTTTTCATTTCTATTTCATTTATTTCTGCTCTGAATGTAAAATTTTAAGTATAAAGTTATGTTGTTTATTTGAAATTTTTCTTGTTTCTGGAGGTAGGCTTGTATTGCTGTAAACTTACCTCTTTGAACTGCTTTTGCTGCATCCCATAGGTTTTAGATTATTGTGTCTTTGTTTTTATTTGTTTCTAGGTATTTTTTAATTTCCTCTTTGATCTCTTCAGTGATCCATTGGTTGCTTAGTAGGAAATTGTTTAGTTTCCATGTGTTTGCGTTTTTTTGTAGTTTTTTTTTCTTGTTACTGCTTTCTAGTCTTAAGCACTGTTGTCAGAAAAGATGCTTGATATAATTTCAATTTTCTTAAATTTACCAAGGCTTGATTTGTGTTCCAGGATATGATATATCCTAGAGAATGTTCTGTGTGCACTTGAGAAGAATGTATATTCTGCTGCTTTTGGATGAAATATCTCTTAAGTCCATCTGGTCTAATGCATCATTTAATTTTCCTTTTTAATTTTCTTTCTGGGTGATCTGTCCATTGCTGTAAGTGGGATGTTAAAGTTACCCAGTATTATTGTGTTAAAGTCAATTTCTCCTTTTAAGGTTGTTAGTGGTTGCTTTATATATTAAGGTGATCCTATGTTGGGTGCATATTCATGCGACGTCCCCAGAACTGGATTACCAGAAGGAGCGTTCCAAGATGGCAGGTCCTAATGTGTAAGCACTTATCAATCCTGTACTTACTTTATGGTGCTGTCATCCCATTTTCCAAGGCTAGTCTCAAGGACAGAGCCACACAGGGAAGACTTCTGTGAGGTGTGCTTCACTGAGGGCCATTGAAGTTAAACATAAGTTTCCTTTATTCCTTGATTTCATTCTCTGCTTAAGTAGCTGTCTTTTTCCTTGATGGCTTTGTTTGTGATTCCTTCTACAATGTTATGTTAATTACATAATTTTCTAAATGTTATTGTTCTTATTATTTGGTCTCTATCCAATGTTTGAATAAAAGTTAAAAAAGTCTAACATATTTTAAAACAAGTGTAATTTAGAAGAAAAAAATAATGTGAATATTAGAAGAAGGAGATTCTGATTTCCCCCTTTTTCATTTTATTAAATTTTTCTCAGTATTAAAATGATATGCATCTTAGAGAAAATATAACATCTTGGCTTTTCCTTGTAGTGTTTTTATTTTTTACCTTGGAAACATTCAAGGTACTTGGAAAGAGTTTATTTGAGAATGGTACTGATTTACTCCTTCTTTATTTTTTCCTAAATTTGAAATTATGGAGTGAGGACAATCAAAGTTTTTTCTTAAATCTTTTATATTAATAAAAAAACATACTCATTCTTACTATACATTGATAAAGGACCTTGTTAACAGTGAATATCACTGTTTAAGCACATTCTATTTTGGAGTGGTAATGATAAGTCATAAAGATAGTGAATACTGAGAACATGTACTTCAGCAGAAAGGTGTGAATGATTTTAACTGATTTGTATAGCATATATATTTCAAATATAACTTACTGGATAATCCTAACTTCTCTCTTTTCCCACCAAAGAAAACACCGTTGATCAAATATGTGTCACCAGACTTTAACAAACTAAATTGGTAGTATTGAATTTAAATTAATAGTAAATTATAATTAAAAACCAAGAGTAGAAGTAATTGATTACTCTGATTAAGTCATTATCAAAAATACATTGGTAAAAAGCCATCCTGAAAAATGTGTGAGAATTCTAATCAGTGTATCACTGCTAAGATCTGTATGGAAGCCCGCTGATTCAAAACTTTTCCTAGGAATGCAATATAATCCTTTAAGAAACTTACTTTTCTATTCTTCTAGGACAACCGTTAGAATAAGGAAAATTCCAGCACTTACTATTGGAGATTTTACTCTCAACCTCTGGAAAAACTATTTGAGCCCCCCAAATATATTAGAAATATCCTAACTTCAAGGGTGGTCTTTTTTCCTTTTCTGTAAAAATATGCACATGTACACACACACTCAAAACTGTCTAACCTTCAGCATCAGGAGGGATAATCTACTTTGGGAAATTGATTATAATACCCCAAATACACTGGGGTTGAATAGCTGTAAGATAAATTTTAATCTCTCTAGTCAAACACTGGCTTGTCCTTGATGTCATTGGAAGTGATATAAAGTGTACTAAGTCTACCACAAAAAAAGATTCATTGTTTCTGAATTCTAATTTTCTGAATGATGAAGAAAGTTTTCATCTAAGACAATGATTGAAGGGAGGTAGGAAAAACTGACATGATTTTTGAGTCTCTTTTTTTTAATGTGAATGGGACCAAACAAATGTGACTTTCATTTTTCTATTTCTCAGTAAGTAGGTGGTCCTTCCCTCTCTCCCCTGCCCGGCCCCCGCCAGGAGCTGACAAGTATTTTTAGTTTTTTTCCCTAAAGCTTTTTTTTTTTTAAGTTAAAATAGAACTTGTGTGTGTAATGACCATTCACTAAGGTCATATGCTGTGGTACTACACTCCAGAGCTATATTTGCCTGATTTCAAGCTGCAAAGTCTTTTTTGGCATTCTTAAATCAAGGAATCATTTAATTTTTGAGTTAGTTATCAAAATCCCCAAGTGAATATGTTTAAATGAAAAATCAAATTAAAAAAAATCGCTAATACTCATTCATTAGAAAAAAAACTTGAAAATATGATTGAAATAAATAAAAAGTAATTTAAAAGCTTAGGAGCTCATGATACACACTGTTAATATTTTAGAATATATCTATTAGGACTATTTTTAAGAAGTGTATGTAAGGTGTAGGAAAATTTATTGAAATAATTTTTCTTTTTTTTTTTTTTTATTGTAGGCAGTTTCTCCTTCTATTTTCCAAGATAGTGGCCAGGTCTTTTTTCCTTACCTTAGAAAGTTAATAATGGCTTTTGTGTGGCCAGAAGTAAAAGCTGCCAGACAAAGGAAAAAACAGTATCCATTGAGAGCTTTAGTTAAGGAGGTAGATTCATGGAGCAGTGAAATCAGGTTGTTGTCTAAGGTGAAGCTGTGGAAAGACTTCTTCTAGGACTGGAAACGGGGATCGATGCACGAGACCTTCTGTGCCCTGCTGTTTCCTGGTACTCCAGGACTGTCAGGTCTTCTAGGGGACTGGATGGCTGGTTTCTTCTGAGACTGGGTACCAAGTATTGTGATGCTCTATCTTGGTACTGGCCCTGGTATCTCACCATCAAAACCTCTGACTTCAAGTGACCAGGCAGGATGGGATGATGACACAACTGCAGCGACCAGTTTAGACTGTAGACCAAGGAGGACTAGAATAAGGGGAGCCTTTTCAAATGTCCTGGCCTCCCTGTGCCTCTGGGCTTCTTGTATAAATCCAGAGAGGGAGAAAGCACTACAGACTTGACGGAAGTAAAACTTCCCACTATTGAAGTTGGTGGGCATTTGGAGGAAACACTGTTTTAGAGATACATAGTAATGTGACATTTAGGGTAAAATTCTGATCCACTGGGCATATGAGTTCAGCTGGGACTGCACCAAGGATGATTCACAAACTGTGGAACTGCAAACACTTGACTGGGTCCCCAATATACTAAGATGATATTTCCTTTCGTCTGAGGATCCAGGGAGTAATTTAAGTTTATTTGAAGAAAATAAATAGGTTTCTTTCTTGAAACCTAGCACAATGGTTTATAGTGGAGACTCTAAATTGTTGCATAGGTTCAAGTCATGCTTTCACTTATTATAGTCAATATGACTTTGGACAAGTGATGTAGTTTTTCTGTTACTTCGCTGTGTTACCTATAAGATGAGATCAATAATAATGTCGGAGTGTTGTTTTCAGAAATGAGTGAGTTAGAACAGTAGAAGAATGTCGGGCACATTGTAGGTGTCTAATAAACAGTACCTGTTGGTGTTAACTTTTATGGTCGCCTGGACTTGTTCCCACTACTTGTGGATCCACAACCAGGATTGCTGAGCATGTTCCATAGCACAGTTTGTTCTAAAGAACCCCCAGAGAAGGTTCCCTTGAATAAGTATTTTGGCCCTTGTTGGTAAACTGATGGGCTGAGATGAAGCAGGCTATCAGACGGCATTGTGGTTTCTGGGTCCATTAGGAGACAATAATGAGAGTGGGTTAGAAAGGATCTTAGAGTGCTTAAAACTTTCTCTATAGTTAGCAGAAGGTGGAGGAGAATAAGCCTGCATTTGCTTTCTCTTTTCCACGAAAACAGAAACTCTTCTTGGACAGTGAAGAACACCTACTGGCTACTGTTGCTTGCATCCTGGGGGTAAAAGCAAACCAGAGGTACCACTGGGAGCATGGGCTAACACACTGGGTCAGGGAATGAGGGAGAGTGTTCTGTTGTGAGGGTAATAATAAATTACTGAAAACTGAGGGTGGTTTATTAAAGGAAAAAGCCATTTACTAACATACTACATTTGAAACTTGCCTTGGGCATTTGGCTGAGGTATAGCAGTGAGAGTGGTTTCCTGGGCTGAGAAATGGTGACTGGTGGAAGAATTTAGGCAGAGTGGCAGTGGAATTCCTTCCACTGTTTCACCCCTAGGTGTCTTGTTCACTGAAGATTTTTGGTATATAAGCATTTACAAGTAAATTTCTCTTTTGTTGCTACTTGGTCAAGGTTTTGTTTATGAATGGGTTGTATTTTACCAAATGCTATTTCTGTTTTGCTAGGATAATGATGATATTTTTTCTTTCATCTATTATAGTGAGGAACTACAGTAATAGATTGTATATTAAATCAGGCTGGCATTGCAGTGAAGCTTACTTGGTTGTGATATACTGCATTGTGTACATTGTTGGAGTCAATTTGCTGATACTATATTAGGGCTTCTTATATCTATGTTGCTAAATAAGATTGGGCTATCATGTTCCATTTTTGTACTATCCTTGTCAAATTATGGTATTATGAGGCTATACTCATTACATGATTATAGGATCTTTCTAGTGTTTTGATTCTTTATTTTGTGATTTTTATTTTTTCCATTATAGTTGATTTACAGTGTTCTATAAATTTCTGCTATGCAGCAAAGTGACCCAGTCATACATCTATACATATATATATTCTTTTTCTCACATTATCCTCTACCATGTTCCATCACAAGCGACTGGATATAGTTCCCTGTGCTATACAGCAGGATCTCTTTGCCCATCTATTCCAAATGCAATAGTTGCATCTGTTAACCCCAAATTCCCAGTTCATCCCACTCCCTCCCCATCCCCCTTGGCAAACACAAATCTGTTCTCCAAGTCCATGAGTTTCTTTTCTGAGGAAAAGTTCATTAGATTCCAGGTATAAGTGGTATCATATGGCATTTGTCTTTCTCTTTCCAACTTACTTCACTTAGTATGAGAGTCTCTAGTTCCATCCATATTGCTGCAAATGACATTATTTTGTTCTTTTAAATGTCTGAGTGATATTCCATAGTGTATATATACTACATCTTCTTAATCCATTCATCTGTCCATGAACATTTAGGTGGTTTCCATGTCTTGGCTATTGTGAATAGTGCTGCAATGAACATATGGGTACATGTGTCTTTTTCAAGGAAAGTTTTGTCCAGATATGTGTCCAAGAGTGGGATTGCTGGGTCATACGGCAGTTCTATATTTAGTTTTCTGAGGTACCTCCATACTCTTTTCCATAGTGGTTGTACAAATTTCCTTTCCTCCCTGAAGCGTAGGAGAGTTTCCATTTTCTCCACACCCTATCCAGCATTTGCATTTTTTTTTTTTTTGGACTTATTACGATGGCCATTCTGACTGGTGTGTGGTAGTATCTCATAGTAGCTTCGATTTGCATTTCTCTCAGAATCAGTGATGTTGAGCATTTTTTCATGTGCTTGCTGGCCATCTGTATATCTTCTTTGGAGAAATGTCTCTTCAGGTCTTTTGCCCATTTTTCAAATGGGTTGTTGGCTTTTTTGCTGTTGGGTTGTATAAGTTGTTTGTATATTTTAGAGATTAAGCCCTTGTCAGTTGCATCATTTGAAACAATTTTCTCCCATTCTGGAGGTTGTCTTTTATTTATTTATTTTTTGTGGTTTCCTTTGCTGTGCAGAGGCTTGTCAATTTGATTGTCCCATTGTTTTACTTTTGTTTATATTTCTTTCTTTTTTTTTTTGCATTATGGCTGGTTTACAGATTTCTGTCAGATTTTCCAACTGCACCATGTGGTGACCCGATTACATGTACATATATGGATTTGTCACATGTAATTAGATATAGTTCCCC
>PVHT020004020.1:45722265-45828806 GCA_004024745.2 Catagonus wagneri
TTTTTTGAATTTCTATTTTATTGATTTCCTCTCTGACCTTAATGATTTCCTTCCTTCTGCTGACTTTAGGGTGTTTTTGTTCTTTTTCTAATTCATTTAGGTGATGGGTTAGGTTATCGATTTGAGATTTTTCTTCTTTTTTGAGGAAGGCCTGCAATGCTATGAACTTCCCTCTAAGCACTGCTTTTGCGGCATCCCATAGATTTGGACTTGTTGTGTCTTCATTCTCATTTTTTTCAAGGTATTTTTGTATTTCTTTCTTGATTTCCTCATTAACCCATTCATTTTTTAGAAGCATGTTGTTTAGTCTCCATGTAGTATGTTTTCTCTCATTTCCTTTCCTGTGGTTGATTTCTAGTTTCATGCCCTTGTGGTCAGAGAAGATAGCTGAGATAATTACTTTTGTTTATATTTCTATTGCTTTGGGAGACTGACCTAAGAAAACATTTGTAGGGTTTATGTCAGAATGTTTTACCTGTGTTCTCTTCTAGGAGTTTGATGGTGTCTTGTCTTACATTTAAGTCTTTAAGCCATTTTGAGTTTATTTTTGTGCATGGTATAAGAGTGTGTTCCAGTTTCATTAATTTACATGGAGCTGTCTAGTTTTGCCTGTACCACTTCCTGAAAAGACTTCTTTTTCTCATTTTACATTCTTGCCTCCTTTTTTGAAGATTAATTGACCATAGGTGTCTGGGTTTATTTCTGGGTTCTTTATTCTGTTCCAGTACCATACTGTCTTGATTACTGTAGCTTTGTAATATTGCCTGAAGTCTGGGAGAGTTATGCCTCCTGCTTGTTTTTTTTTCCCTTCAGGATTGCTTTAGCAATTCTGGGTCTTTTATGGTATGGTGTAAATTTTTGGATTGTTTGTTGTAGTTCTGTGAAAAATGTCATGGGTAATTTGATAGGGATTGCATTGAATCTGTAGATTGCTTTGGGTAGTATGGTCATTTTTATGACAGTGTCTTAATTCTCAAAAACAGTAATTATAAGACAAGAATTATCTTTTTCTTAAATACAAGTTAGAATATGCCTATTTATGCAGCCTGGTAGGATTTCCTTTTGTTATTATCATAGCTCTTGAGACCACTTTTTTAAGGTCAAAGACTAATTCGGATTTTCAATTTTTTATTAGTTAATTTACTTATGACTTTCAGGCAAGTTAGTCATTTCATTCAAGTTTTAAAATTTATTGCTTAAAAGAATTTCATGGTTCTCTCTTATGGTTTATTTTATTAATATCTTATCTTGCATTTATCCTTTATGCATGACTTTAAGGCTTTTACCTCATTTTCCTTGATCAATATTTTGAGAGGTTTATTTTATGAAATAAGAGGATTGCTTTTAGATTTGTTTTCTACATTTGCTTTTTAAAAATGTCATCATTTTTACCTACCTACTAAACATACTTTAGAATTTACTTTTAGTTAAGGATCTTTTGGTACTCAGTTTTTTCAGTAGTCATTTGACTGAAGATGACTTCAATTCACTTTCATTCCTTTTTCTCTTTTTTAATGAAGTATAATTGATTTGCAATATTATATTAAAGTGTACAACATAGTGATTCAATATTTTTATAGATTATACTCTACTTAAAGTAATTATTAAATATTGACCATGTTCCGTTCCTTTCATTCTTAAAAGGTATTGGCTTATTTTATAATTCTAATTGGACACTTATTTTCTGTCTGTGTATCAGCTGATCATCTAACAGTTGTTCATTTGGAAATAATATATTTTGTGTTTTTGTTTTTTTTCCTTTTAATTCTGGTGGTTCTTAGGAGTTTCTTTTTTTCGTTGGTGTTTGAGGTTTCATGACGGTAAGTCTAGACAGAGATTTCTTTTTATTAATCCTGCTTGGCATTTGTTAAGTTTTTTTTTTCTTTGATTTTTAAGTTTTCTTAAAGGAAAGCTGATTTTAAGGTTGTGACAGTTTATGCTGTACCACAAAGTGATTCAGTTATGCATGTACACATATCCATTCTCTTGAAGTTTCTTTTCCCACATCGATTATCACAGAATATTGGGTAGAGTTCTCTGTGCTATATAGCAAGTCCCCATTAGACAATCATGCCATATTCCTCATTGTGTTAGGTATTTTGAATCAGAGGGTTGATGTCTTTCATCAGTTCTGGAATATTCTCAAATGTTATTACCTACAAATAATTATTTCTGGCCCTATTTCTTTTTTTCCATATGGAACTATGTCTTGATATATGTTAGACATCTTACTTATTCTACATATCTCTTATTTTCTCTTTGCCTCTTTGTGGAACATTCTAGATAACCAGCTGTATCTTCCAGTTACTTATCTTTTGAGATATGTGTAAATGGATTTTAAATCCCTACATTTATAATTTTTACCATTATATTTTTCATTTCTAAATGTTTTATTTGATTCTTAAAAATCTGTTTGGTCATTGCTTATAGTCTTAATATCTATATATACTTTCATTAATACCTTTTATTTCTTCAAACATGATGACTGTAATGTTTTCAGAACCTGTTTCCTTATTTTTTAGTTTCCAAAATTCCTGTATTTCTGTCTCTTCTGCTTGTTGCTTATGCTTATTCTTCCTCAGAGAGCTTTATTCCTTTGAATGACTAGTTACTTTTGCATAGGATTTGCTCTCTCTCTTTTTTTAAAATTTATGGCCATACCTGCAGAACATGGAAGTTCCCAGGGATTGAATCTGAGCCACAGCTGTGACCTATGCTGCAGCTGTGGCAATGCCAGATACATTAACCTGCTGCACTGGGCAGGAGATTGAACCCGCACCTCCACAGCTACCCCAGCTGCTGCAGTTGGATTCTTAACCCACTGTGCCATGGCAGGAACTCCTATAATTTGGTGTTTTTATTGTCAGTTTATTTTGAGAAATTCTTTGAGCCTAGATTCTAGTCCTTTAGATAGGACTGTATTTGCTTCAGCTAAATTGTGGGAACATTCTCTATCTTGTATACTCTGAATTACATTTATTGTGGTCTGGCTGGGTAGTATGGGTTTAGTCTGAAGAAGGCTACTTTCTAGTTCCTAATTTTCAACAATAATTTCCCCCTCTTTCTCAGTGTTTATGTAGAGAAGAGCTTATTTTTAGCCACCCTTGAGTAGCTCACAACTGAGAGTCAAGTTTCATGAGCAGAGGAAGTTTTCACCTCTTAGATTTCTCCTTTTGACTATGCTTATCTCTTACTTTTGCTTATATATGTCTGTGAAAATCTAGGTTTAGGCAGCATCAGGGATTTATTACTTTTCTTCTAGCTCATCTGTGTTTTTGTGAAGATTAATGCCATTTTTAATTGAAGACTTTCAGTTGATTTCAGTGAAGGGGTGATCCAGATATTTAGCTTACAATGTTAGAAGAAACTCAATAGTGTTATATATTTATCTTAAACATGTATAAGAAATCATATAACTAGTGCATTGAATCTGTGATTTTACTTAAGCAGTAGATTGAAAATTTTTTGAAACATATACAGATAAACATAAATCATGAAGATGATAAGCCGCATGGCTACTGTACTGACAAATGTTAAGAGTAGGTTTGCACTGATGGTGAGAGCAAACACAGAGAATACTGGGATATGTTGGATAAAGCTGACATGGTCAAGGATGGAGAATGAAGCCAGAGTGGCCAGAGTTAAGAACAAAGATGGAAAGCAGCATTTCTCAAGTCAGGTAGCTTCTAGACCTCCGGATCTCTGTGAGGGAGTCATACAGTTTCAAGTGGTAATATGGGTCACTGAAAGTCACATCAGAGCTTCTGGAAGCTCAGTTGTCTTCTCCAGGTATGCCTTGAACATGGAAAGATGGCGTCATTTACAGGTAGATTGATTTGGCTGTGTGCTGGACATGCCCTCATCATGAAGTACCAGGTGCACCTCATCAGTTTTTGTGTTTTACTTGTACAATGTGATTACAGAGCACATTTTGGTACAGAACAATCAGGCCATGAACACAGCCCCCGTATATCACCTTCTTCCTAGTCCAGGCTGTCCAAATCTGGGTCAAGGATGTTTCTGAACTCTGTGCTATGGAATGAGAACAAATATAAGTTGCTCAGACTTCTCTGACTACCAAGTCCTTACATGCAAAACTGAAACACAGGTCTGGTAGAAATAGTTTGTCAGGAATTATGTATTTCAGGCATGATCTCAAAGGGAAAAGATATCACACTCAAATTAGGGTAGTCTGAGAAGAGTTTATAAAATGGACCAGTTACAAAAGTGTATGTATGTGTGTATGTAGTAGTGGTGGGGAGACACGAGGGAAAGAAAGGGCAGAAACTTGGAGCTATTAGAAGCAAGCTTAACCACCCCTAGATCTGAGTGGACAATGGGGAAAAGATACTACCAGAAGCCAGAAGGAGACAGTATCTCAAAAAGCAGCCACCTAGAGTGGAAAAGTGACCTTATGTCAAGAGACAAAAGCTGCACAAGGTGAATTACAGAACGGGAATTAGGAAGACTAACACTCTGGCCTGAATGTCTTCCCACTCTCAGTTTCCTGCCGGCCACACCGAACTGAAAGCCGGAGGACTTAAGAGCCCATTGATGTAAGTCACGTGAGTCAGCTTCCCCAGACAGCAAGATAGAGAAGGTTGGAGAGTTAATTTGGAGGAGGAATTAAGTGAAAGATTTCTGGCATATCAGAACTGACCTGTAATCCAAGATTAGTCAGTAACTGCATCAATTTGTAAATCAAATAAAATGTTTAATGCTTCACATGTGTAATCATCGATAAAATTTCTACACACTGATTTCAACAGGAATTTATTCGGAGTGTCAATCATACTGATTTTCTTCACACTTTGTAATTTCACCTACTTTATTCTCTTTGGATGTTATACTGATTATAGGTCTTTTAAAACTTTCCAAAAATATCCTAGTTTTCCAGGATCTCTGCCACTGGCCTATTTTTTTCCTCCTCAAAATTGTTGAACTGTCTTGGATAAAATCCATGTAGACAGAGTATTTATTGATATTGGGTCAGGCTAACTCATTTATCACTTCTGTCTCATGACTTTGACCTCAGTGTAGTGGGGTATGGAGCCAGTTCAGAAGAATGTTCACTTGGGCTTTATCCTTTTCAGGAATCATGTTGATAATGATTGTATGGGGACTTTTGTTGATGATTATAATACACTTAGGTGCCCAAATGAATAATATAGAACTTTGAGGTACTTTGAAAAACTTATTTAGTAATAGAATTCTTGGAACTTAGAACATTTGAATATTAAACTATATTGGGATTCTGAGAGGAAACTGTGGTTTAAATTGGTACCAACAGACTCTGTTGCAGAGAGGATCACATAAAGAAGGGGAACAAAGGAGTTCATCTTTTTGATCACTTAAATGGACCTGTTAATGGGTTAGGTATTTTATACATGGCATTTAATTTAATCACTTACAAATCAGATCATCTGAACTGACAGAAACATATTTTAAGATTCCAGAAAAATAATACAGGGTGACATCTGAAAGTCTTTACCACCAAAATAAAGTAAATATTTGAGGTAGAGTCTTTCTGCACAGGGGAAGTCTGTCTGCACTGAATAGAGCACAGTTACTATTCAATAGGAAGGTTAAGTGTCAAAGGACACTTGAGGCTGGCAGGTGTCCTGGATGACTGTAGTGGCCTCCTTTCTGTTCTCCCTCCTCTCTCAGGTGGTTCTTCCATCACAATACTGTCATCTCTGTTCTTTTGAAAAATTCAGTCTAACTTCAATGCCGTTATTATTACTAAAAATAAAGGTTAAAGTAAAGCCTCAGTGTAAGTCCGAATCCTCAACATGCCCCTAAGAGAGGCTTAATGATTTGACTTTCCACTTCTTTAGCTTCATTTCACATCATCTCCTCTACTTACATTGCCATCACCTGGATCATCTTTACCAATGTCTACTCCTAAAAATTTCCCATTCTTTCAGGTTTCGCTTGAACTATCACTTCTTTAAGGAAGCCACCACTTGCCCTTTTACCTCAGTAAGTTCTCTGGTATTCTCTCCAATTACATCTTTCACTTTTTCTTCAAATTTCTTACTGAAATTTATAAGCATGCATTTGTCTCTGTGATTGTTTTCCTAATGTTTGCCTTTTCCCTTAGACTGTATGTTCCATGAGGTTTATTTTGTTCATTGTGGCATTTCTATATGTGGCCTAAGGCCTAGCACTAACTAAGAGGCATCCGATAACCTGTACCAAATGAGGGAATAAATGACTAGAGTCAATGCCCTCAGGACGTTTAATGTTAGAGGTGGCAATGTAAAGAAATACTGTCACTGCAGTGTGGTAAGTCCTGGGACAGCTGGCACAGAATCACACACAAAGAACACTTCAGAAGGCCCAGCATAAAGGCTCAAGCCTTTGGTTCCTTGGAGAAAATAATGAACTCCTTCTTTTCAATAAATACTATATTGAAAATATAGTAATACAGCTGGTGATAAGGGCTTGAATGGTAGAGACACTGAAAGATAAAGAGGACACAGTCACAGCCTTCTCAGCATTTGCCTCAAAGCTGATCAAAGGACTAAATAAAAGCTAAACAAAATGAAATGCAAAATGTAAATAGGACCAGCCTGATAATTTTTTTTTCTCAAAATTGCTTTATTTTGATAAAAAGGAACAAAGCTGGAGACAATATGCTTCCTGACTTCAGGCTATATGACAAAACTGCAGTCATCAAAAGAGCATGGAACTGGCACAAAAATAGGGACATACATCATTGGAAGAGATTAGAGAGCCCAGAGATAAGGCCACACACATATGGTCAATTAATCTATGGTAAAGGAGCAAAAATATACAGTGGGCAAAAGGCAGTCTCCTCAGTAAATGCTGCTGGCAAAACTGGGCAGCTACATGTAAAAGAATGAAACTAGAGCATTTTCTCATACCATATACAAAAATAAACTCAAAATGTATGACTGGAAACCATAAGACTCCTAGAAGAATATATAGGCAGAACACTCTTTGACATAGGTTATAGAAATAATATTTTGGATCAGTCTCCTCAGGAAATGGAAACAAAAGCAAAATAAACAAATGGAACCCACATAAATTTAAAAGTTTTTGTACAGCAAAGGAAACTGTTGACAAAATGAAGAGACAACCTAGTGAATGGAGAAAATATTTGCAATTGATAAGACCAATAAAGGGTTAAAGTATAAAAATAATTCATGCAATTAATGTAAAAAATAACCTGATTTAGAACCCAGCAGAAGAACTGGATAGATGTTTTTCCAAAGGAGACAAACAGATGGCCAATAGGCATATGAAAAGATGTTCAGCAATGTTAATCATCAGAGAAATGCAAATCAAAACCACAATGAGATACTACTTCACACCTGGCAGATTGGCTATTGTCATAAAAACCCAGGATAACAAATGTTGGAAAGAATGTTGAGAAAACGGAACCCTTATACACTGTTGCCAGGAATATAAATTGATGCAGCCACTGTGGAGAACAGTATGGAAGTTCCTCACAAAACTAGCAGTAGAACTACCATATGAGCCCGCAGTTCCATTCCTGAGTATATATCAGAAGACAAAGACACTAACTTGAAAAGATACATGTGCCCCAATATTCACAGCAGCATTATTCACAAAAGAAAAGATGTGGAAGCAAGCTAAGTGTCTATCAACAGATGATTGGATGAAGAAGATGTGATGTATATATATGCCACAGAATATTACTCAGCTATAAAAAAAAGAATGAATTTTTGCCATTTGCAGCAACATGATGACCTAGAGTACCTTATGCTAAGTAAAATAAGTCAGAGAAAGACAAATACTATTATTGTTACCACTTATTTATGGAATCTAAAAAATAAATGAATATAACGAAATAGAAACATTCATAGATATAGAGAATAAACTAGGGGTTACCTGTGGGGAGAGAGAAGGAGGAAATTGCAAGATAGGGGCAGGCGATTAAGAGCTATAAACTATGTATAAACTACTCAATTCTTGTATCCTAAAGTCAAGGATATAGGGATACAAGGATATATTGTAAAGCACAGGATGTAGAATGACTGTTTCATAACTTTAAATGGAGTGTCATCTATAAAATATAGAATCACTATATTGTACACCTGGAAATAATATAATATTGTAAATCACCTGTACTTTAATAAAAAAAAAAAGTGATGGGAGCCATGGTCTATACAGAGTTCACCCACATAAACCTTTCATGGATAAACTTCCTACTCTGTTTACCTTTCAGCTAGTTGTTGATTGGAGAGGATCTATAAACATTTGAAAATTCCCCTACCAAGAAAACTCATGCTGGAATACACATAAGCAGTGTAGCCATTTGGATATGCAAAGTGCACAATTCTGAGTTGATTACTACGAACTGCTCCACTTAGGATCCTGGCTGGAGTCAAGTGCTGGCACCCATGGATTTAGGAATCTTTCTCACATCCTGGTCCAGAACCCAGTAGTTACCACTATTCCAGTACCTGAAACCTGGGTATGGTCCTATAAAGATATTGTAATAAACATTATCTTGAAGACATATTAATCTTAATGAACAAAGACTTCATTGTTTTCTTTTTCTTTTTTTTTTTTCTTTTTGTCTTTTGAGGGCGGAACCTGCAGCATGTGGAGGTTCCCAGGCTAGGGGTCAAATCTGAGCTGTAGTCACTGGCTTACACCACAGCCACAGCACCACTGGATCCGAGCCACGTCTGCGACCTATACCACAACTCACTGCGACAGCGGATTGTTAACCCACCGAGCAAAACCAGGGATTGAACCTGTGTCCTCAGGGATTTTAGTCTGTATGTTAGTCAGATTTGTTTTCACTGAGCCACGACGAGAACTCCCCTAGACTCCACTGTTTTCTGATTTAAAAAGCAGTCTTTTTATTGTCTCACTCGATTAATAATAGATTAAATTATAAGGAAGAAAGTTAGAATTCCATAATCTGATTGTCTATTGACTTTATACATGGATATATCGTTTTAAACATAGGGTATTACTTTTTGGATATTAGCTCGTTTCTCTTAATTACAGTTTAGATAGCTTGATCTTTCTTGCATTGTTAAGACAAGGAGAGAGAGAATATTTTCTTCTTCCCTTGGGACCTACCTCAACCCTTATATCCTAAAGTTAAGAGTCTGGAACATCACTCATCCACCTGTTAAGCCTCCTTTCTCTTACCAGAGAGGTATGGCTTTATTGTTATGGGACTTAAAGCAAAGGATGAAAACATATTTAATTTAGCCAGCAAGATGCTTGACATTTGAATTTAAATACTTTTAAGTACAAGCGTGTACTGCCAGAATCACACATTCACTTCACCTACCTGGCTTCTATGGCCATTTGAGATTGTGACTATTATGTTGAGGAGACCATCTAAAGTAAGGAGTGGTCTAAGGTAACAAAATAAACGGCCTTCTTATGACATGGATCATATAAATATCTAGTAAGAGATTGTTCCCTTCATATAAACCCACTATCACATTATACTCTAGGGAGGAAATAAAAAGTATGGTCTATTATGGAATAATGGTACAGATATGGTTCAGATTTGAAGGCTGTGGAATGGTTCTCCTGTACCTTTGCCTTCAGAATTCTCTTATCAGCTGCTGAGAGAGAAATGAAAGTTTTTGTATCCCACACGTCTATGTTAGAATACTGATGGTTTTGGATGGAGTGATATGTCACAGCACTGAGGTGCACTAACATGTTATATCAATAAATGTCATCTAAGATAACGAGGCTGGAGGATACGGAACCCAAGATGAAAGAACAAAGGAAGAAAAGGTCCAGATTGTGGTGCACAGTCTGAAGTTACATCCAAGTGGAGCCTTCTAGGGAGGGACTTAAAGAGGTTAAATAATGAAAGGGAAGCAACCAGGAATGCTAGAAATAAATCTCACTTACTGCTTTGTTTTGATTGAATTCAATTCTGCTTCCCAGACCCCTCCAGTCTGATCTTCAGCCTTTCTGGTCAAAAGAATCATTATTCCAAAAGTGTTGATAAATGTTCCAAAGAACAAACTATCAGACACTACCCATGCAACCCTCTAGTTCTGCAGTATGCCAGAAAATTCTTGGTTTGTACCAGGAGGAATAAGTGGATGAGGAGAATTAAGTGCTGCTGACTGGAAAATGACTTTTTAAAATGTAGCCAAAGAAGCATCATTTTTTTTTTTCTCAAGAGGTCATTCAAAGAAGACACAAAGACAAACAGATTATCTTTCTCCTAAAGGGACTGTAGCAGGGGTGTTCCGTAAAGAGAGCCCATTAAAGCTATTTGATCTACAATATCCTTACACTGAATATTAGTTTAAAATGTTAGATATGTACAACTGAGGTATTTTCTTTCATAGTTTAAAGTTTTTCTGGATTATACTTTAGAACATTATGTTCTCTTGGGGCATTTAAAGAATTTTTAGTGAAACATCTTATATTAATCATTTTGAGTAATTTTATCAAATTGGATTTGGTCTTTTCATTCCAAATTGTAAATTAAGAAGAATGTTTTTAGAGCTCTAACTTATGTAATTCTAGCTTGGTTTTCCTTGGGGTGAACCTCTAAGAATTATGTTCTCCATATTTTTAATTATAGTTCTATTATTTTCATATCACATTTGGTTTTCATACAGACTTCGAGTCTAAAATAAACATAGATTGTATTTCTATAATATGTAATTTGAGTAATAAAAATCTTTATTTTTCATTCACTTAAACAAATCAAACAGGTCAATCACTAACTTAAATTTCTTCAATTGAAAATCACTAGTAACAGTGGAGTTCCCACTGCGGCTCTGTGGGTTAAGACCCCAACATAGTGTCTATGAAGTTTCAGGTTCGATCACTGGCCTTGCTCAGAAGGTTAAAGATCCAGCTGTAGGCTGCACATGCAGCTCAGACCTGGTGTTGCTGTGACTGTGGCGTAGGCCTGCAGCTGCTACCTAGGCCTGCAGCTGCAGCTCCCGTTTGCCTCCTAGCCCAGGAACTTCCATGGGCTGTGAGTGCAGCCATTAAAAAAGAAAAGAAAAGAAAATCAGTAATAACAAGGAAATTTGCTTTAAAAATCATCTTTATTCAAGGGTTATTTTCCTAAGAGGTTTTATTTTCCATTTAAAAAATTCCTATAGAAGTAATATCTGTATTACATAACTATATGTGTAATACTATGGGCAGCAAGTTTTGTTGTACATTATAGTATCACTGCTCCTCCTGAAGACAGTCATCACTGCTAGGCACTGTTCTTCTGATGTGCTGAGGCTTTTGGGGTATCAAAGCTGTGCTCTGTGGCAAAGTGTATGTGTGGCATGCTTGCTTTCAGTGTCTTTCAGAAATTTAACTGAGATAATTCCCCGAGGCTTTGATTATAGTCCTCTTCCTCCCCACAACTCACCTCCAGCCCATGGCAAACCCATTTTCATATACACAGGACAAAGGCATTAAATCAGATGAGGCTGGATAGAAAAGTAGATGCCAAGCCCTGTAACAGAAGTCTGTGCCTTCTTATGACTAAAATGTGTCAGGTTTATCTGCAGGCTCTAGTTGCTCTTTAAGATTATTTTTCCAGGCATTTCCTCAGCTTTTCTCAAAGATGTACTTAGATTCAGGCTTGCCTGCTCCCAGAAGGGAACACATCTTAGGCTTCTGATGAGGCTTCATAACCTAAAAATGAACTTATTTATAAGATCACTGCTTCCTGAATAAAGTCTAGTCTAGATAAAGATTGTGTTCAGTTTTCTCTTTCTGAGTAAAGAACTACTTCAAAATTAAGTGCTTAATCTATTCATCTGCCGATGGACATTTAGGTTGTTTCCATGTCTTGGCTTTTGTGAATAGTGCTGCAATGAACATGACTCTGGGCTAACCTCCCATTTGTTTTACCCATTTGGGGAAACTTTGTTGTTTTTGATGACGACTTTGTTGGAAAATCGTATGTGACCTTCTCCTAGCCAGTGAGGCCTGAGAGAAAACCCCTGGGGTGATTTAAGGAAAGGTTTTCTTGTTCTTAGAAAGCATGTTTCATCCATTGGAACTTTTCGGGATTATAAGTGACATGTAGTTCAGTAACTCCTGCCTGGTGACTATCAGAAAAGCCAACTAGACTGCAGCCCACATGTGGACAAGCTGGCAGAGCCAAGACTATGGGTGGAACCTATTCAATTTATGGAGGACTTTATGAGTGAGATTATGTATCTCCTGATTGTTTAGGATAGTTGAGTCAAAGTTTTCTGGTTATTGTAGCCCAAAGCTTACCACTCCAGTATCTGCAGTGAAGCATGAGAAAACTGGGGTCCATGGATATTAACTTTGTTGACAGTTGTACATAGCCAGTGGCAGAATTAGGATTGAGAGGAACTCACTGTACTCATGTAATCCTTATCAGATCACAAAATAAAGAAATGCCTTCTTCCCTATTCCCTTTCACCTGACAAATGTGCCTTTGTGTGAGTTGGGGGCGTGCATAGCATGTCTTGACAAAGACCTACATGGCAGGTCCTAGGCCTGATATTTAAATTTTTCCCACTCTGTTACTTTATAGAAGTGAGTATACAATATCAGATTTCAATGTATATAAATGAATATGTCAGGGATTAAAATTACACGTTAAATATTTTTACCTTTCCGTAATTGTAGCAAAATATTTGAAAACACATCGTGAAGTAAATTAAATACTTGTCACCATATAAAATTTATACTCACACAATAGGCATTCCACATCCCTGGGTTCCTCATCGGGAGACTCATCCAACTGTAAATCAAAAATACTTTTAAAAAAATTCCAGAAACTTCCAAAAAGCAAAACTTGAATTTGCCACCCTGGCAACTATTCCCATAGCGTTTACACTGGATGAAGTATTATAAGTAATCTAGAGATGGTTTAAAGTATACAGGAGGATATGCATAGGTTATTTGCAAATACTGTACCATTTTATATAAGGCGCTTGAGAAACCTTGGGTTTTGGTATCTGTAAGTGGTCTTGGAACCAATCCTCCCCAGATATGAGGGACAACTGGATGTGTTTACTATACTGTATGCATACATGATATGGTTCTAGGTATTTTCACACTAGGTTTCTTTGCCATAAACACCTTGCCAGCAAGTATTTTTCCGAAAACATTTTTAAGGCATAACTGACTGGCCATAAGGCAATTTTGCCCTGAAAAATAAAATAACTGGTTTTATCGTTGGACAGTGCAATACAAAACTCATTTGCAAATATGGATCCCAGTATTTGTGAACTTATACCTCTTTAATGAAAAAAGAAATTTTAGAGAAAAAGTACTATTCTGAATGAGGAGACAAATCAACAAGTCTAAAAATATATAACACAAAGAAAAAAAGGCACAAAGGCTTAGGTACAACCCACAAAATAAAATCTGTTATTTGAACAGCATTGCCATGAATCTCTATGTACATTTTAAATGTATTAAAATATTTTTATTTCACAGTAAAATCTTTATTTTTCTAATGCGTTTTTTCATGTTTTATTGTATCCTTTTTAATGTACCTCTTTTTCGCTATTATACCTTTTAAGGCAGAATTGCTTTACAGCCAGTTAGTTAATTGGCACAATTGTTTCCATCAAAAGTGTATGTGACAAAAATGTTTATGGCAAAGGAATTTATGGCAAAATACTAGACACAGTATGATATATATGTTGGTTGTGCAGTGTTTGGCTTCATGAAATTTTTATGTGATCCCTCTTGTCAATACAATCCAAACTATCAACTGAACATATTTTTAAAATTTTTATTTTATTTTTATTAGAGTATAGTTGATTTACAGTGTTGTGTCAGTTTTTGTTGTATAGGTAGTAACCCAGTCATACATATATATACATACACATTCTTTTTCTCATATTCTCTTCCATCATGATCTAGCCCCAGAGATTGGATATATTCCCTGTGTTGTACAGTAGGACCTCACTGCTTATCCATTCTAACTGTAATATTTTGCTTCTACCAACCCCAAACTCATCTGTCCCACTTCCTCCCCACTCCCCTTTGTCAATCACATCTGTTCTCCGTGTCTGTGAGTCTGTTTCTGTTTTGCAGTTAGGTTCATTTGTGCCATATTTTAGATTCCATGACATAAGTGATATCATACGGTATTTGTCTTTCTCTTTCTTTCTTTCTTTTTTTTTGGTCTTTTTTGCCTTTATCTAGAGCTGCACCTGCGGCGTATGGAGGTTCCCAGGCTAGGGGTCTAACAGGAGCTGTAACTGCCGGCCTTCGCCACAGCCACAGCAACACGGGATCCGAGCCACGTCTGTGACCTACACCACAGCTCACGGCAACACCGGATCCTTAACCCACTGAGCAAGGCCAGGGATCGAACCCGCAACCTCACGGTTCTTAGTCGGATTCGTTAACCACTGAGCCACGAAGGGAACTCCCTGTCTTTCTCTTTCTTACTTACTTCACTTAGTATGAAAATCTCCAGTCGTATCTATGTTACTGCAAATGGCATTACTTCATTTTTTATGGCTTAGTAGTACTTCATTGTGTATCTGGACCACACCTCAATCCATGGACATTTAGGTTGTTTCCATGTCTTGGCTATTGTGAATAGTGCTGCAATGAACATAGAGGTGCACATATCTTTTTGAATGAAAGTTTTGTCAGGGTATATGCCCAGGAGTGGGATTGCTGGGTCATATGGTAGTTTTATTTTTAGTTTTCTGAGGAACCGTCATACTGTTTTCCATAGTGGTTGTACCAATTTATATTCCCACCAACAGTGAAGGAGGGTTCCCTTTTTTATACACCCTCTCCAGCATTTGTTCCTTGTAGACTTGTTAATGATAGCCATTCTGATTGGTGTGAGGTGGTGCCTCATTGTAGTAATGTAATTTGATTTGCATATGATCCAGCAATCACATTGCTCCCATCTGCCTCCTTCTTCCCTGCCTTTTCTAACAGTAAGAGCCAGTTAAAGCTGCACTCCATTACTCTCACCTATTTTTCAGGCATTCTTTCATAGCTCTCTTTAGGCATTTACAGCTGGAGGACAGAGATCCTTTCGGGTCTTTAAGGAGATACAGAGAAGATAAAAATATGGCCAACATCTGCGCCAGCTCTTCAGCAGTGATCATTCCAGAGAGACTGACGGTCTGCACATACTAACTACTTTTGGCGCACTGTCCAAATCAGACACACGAACCAACATAGATGGGATAATACCAATGGGCCTGAAACACTGGCAAGTCTAACAGTTCTGCTAATTTGTATTGTGATTCCAGACCACCACGGACAGACTGATTAACTGAACACATCAGTTCTGGACACAAGTTCTAGGAACCTCTGTTGATTTCATTCTGACAGATGGAGATTGTTCAGTGGTTCATCTGCTATCTTTTGCTTGCAAGTATTTATTGAAGACTTGAGATTGTTTTCCCAAAGTTCTGCTGGATCTAACTTTGACACCAGAATGGGTATGCAAACATTCGGTGGCCACAATCATGTCAGAAATTTTAATTTATGAACATCAAATGATTCAGGTGACAGCAAAGTCAATTTTTTTTTTTAGAATTGTATATATTTCTCAAAGACAAAAAAAATAAAAAATTAAAAAAATAAAGGCGTTCCCGTCGTGGCTCAGTGGTTAACAAATCCAACTAGGAATCATGAGATTGTGGGTTTGATCCCTGGCCTCGTTCAGTGGGTTAAGGATCCAGCATTGCCATGAGCTGTGGTGTAGGTTGCAGACTGTGGCCTCTGGCGAAGGCCGGCAGTTACAGCTCTGATTAGATCCCTAGCCTGGGAACCTCCATATACCGCAAGTGCAGCCCTAGGAAAGGCAAAAAGACAAAAAAATAAAAATAAAAAATAGAATTGTATATACTTCCCACACTACTTACGTGGTCACTACTTACCTTTTACTGTTTAATTTTGGTGTGTAGGATTGATGGCGGTTCGCAATAACCAACATTTTAGCTTTAACTGGAGCCCTTAGAACCATTATAATGATGTTCCAAAGTGAACTCCCAGCACAATGTAAATGCTTAAAGGCAAAGCAGAGAATTAGGCCCTTAGAAGACTTTTAGATCCTTCATTCACAATTATATAATAATAGGGTCAGTGTCTGCAGAATTCAGAAGGGATCTTGGGAGAATTTCTTTAGAGGGTCTGTTGGAGAGAGGTTGCTGTTTCTTAACACTAAGCTTGGAAAATGGTCCTTAAGGAGAGGACAGAAGAAGAAGAAAAAAAAATTTTTTTTGTCTTTTGTCATTTTAGGGCCGCACGGGCGGCATCTGGAGGTTCCCAGGCTAGGGGTCTAATCAGAGACACCGCTGCTGGCCTACGCCACAGCCACAGCAGCTTGGAATCTGAGTTGCGTCTGCAACCTACACAGCAATGCCGGATCCTTAACCCACTGAGTGAGGCCAGGGATCGAACCCGCAACCTCATGGTTCCTAGTCGGATTCATTTCCACTGCACCACCATGGGAACTCCCAAGAAGAAAATTTTTTAGGCGAGAACATTGGGTGCTGTGAGCAGCCATCTCTCCTCTCAGAGGCATAGAGATAGGAGTACATTACCTCTTAAGTCTCAGGTTTAATGAGACTATTCTAAGAGTGAGGTCTTATTCTTATCTGTGAAATCTCTAGGGTGAGTGATTTGAAGCATCATGCTGGCAATTAGCAAAGGAGGGTGGCCTCACTGAAGGTCTTGCTTTCCGATTTTCTTAGGGCTGGGGAGTGTTGCCCATGAATCAGGTGTGGAGATGAAAGTCCACACATGAAAAGTGCTAAGAGAGCAGCCTAGACTGAGGGATGAACAAATTCTTGCTGAAGGAAGCCGAAGATATTGTCACATGTTTATGAGCTGAGAAAGGGCTACATCAAGGGTAGGCGATGCTTTAATTTTAAAATCAGTTCAGAGTTTTAAAGACATTTTAACATCTCTCTGGAGACCGTTACTTCCAAGGACAGAGAAAATCTAGCCCCACCAAATAAAATTAAGAGAAAGTAGGAGACAAAATAATATTTTAATGTTATATCACAAGAATAAATTGTGTTTGTCCAATACAATTCTATGTAATGCAGCATTAATGGTTTTCCGTAATCAAATATATTAAACTGTGTAGAAGAATGATATATACTTTGAAGTCTATCACAGGAACAAACTCAAAATATCTATTTGTTTTCAAATTTTAATTGTATTACTTTCTTAAAAGTTTAAACATTGAACTCATTAGATGTTATGTACAGAAAAGCCTGAATGACTGGTCAAAATAGCCTAAATGAATAAGAAATATCAACCACTAATATCTAAGATAACTAGTTTACTTTTCGTTTCTAATCAACTGTTTTCATATCTTCATAAACCCCCTTTTCATCCTCAAGTAGCATCACAGTTTTTAAAAAATATTTGAATCCCATTTTTATTTTGATTGTATCTGCTAAGCATGTATCATGTCATATTTCAACTGGACATGGAAGCAGAACCTAGCTGTTATAAATAGCTCACAATGATAGCCTCTTTTCCATTAGTGTCTTAGGCTAATCTGTCATTGTGTAGACTTACTATGTTTAAGTACAGTTTTAGCAACATTAAGACTATGTTTTATTTTCTGAAACATCTGCATCTTCTCATTCACACTTACTTGCTGGCTTATTTAGTTATTATTTTTTAATTTTCCAGGGGCTATGGCACTTGTCCCTATATTTTCCTAGTGATAAATCCCAATACTTCAACAACTTCATATTTGAGTTCATTAACTGCAACTTTGTCAATAGATTTCTTATCACAATATGTGTGTTACATTTGTTTAGATGGCATTTTTCTTAATCCAGAAATCTAGAGAATAAATTGGTGCTGCTTTTCTTGCTATTATTATTGTTATTTATTTGCTTTTTTTTAGGGCCACACCCGCGGCATATGGAGGTTCCCAGGCTAGGGGCTGAATTGGAACTGCAGCTTCTGGCCTATGCCACAGTCACAGCAATGCAGGATCCAAGCCATGTCTGTGACTTAACACAGCTCACCTCAACACCAGATCCTTAACCCACTGAGCAAGGCCAGGGGTCAAACCTGCGTCCTTGTGGATCCTAGTCAGATTCGTTAACCATTGAGCCACAATGGGAACTCCTTGCTATTATTTTATGACTTGGAAGTAACATTTTCTTTTTATTACTAGTTGAAGGGCTTAATGTATACATTATATCTAACTCAGAATCTTGGGATTTGTCAGAGAGAAAGTGTTTAAGTCTAGAAAAGAAAGGTAATATAAAAGGTGTGTCACAATGATCATCAGAGTGTGAGTCTTTGTGAACTTAAAGAAGAGTCTGTTGGGAGAGGAAGAGACCCAAAAGCACAGAGAAACCTCAGAAAGGAACCCAGGGCTCACTTAAGAGAAGGGAAGGTTTACAGCTTTAAAAAAGGAGCTGGGGGTGAGGGGTGGGGAAGACAGAAAAAGAACAATGGGGAAATCTTTAACAATTAAGATATGTGGATTACAGGTTTTTAGATTTATTTTAGGAAAACTAATCTAAAATGTGTGAAAATACATGAATAGTCATGGTTTTAGGATTTTCTTCACTGTCATCCATTTTCCTGTTATGAGTAGAAGATTTATCATTTGGACAGGAAATGGAACATTTATGGAGCAGAATAAGAGACTGCAGGTTAGTTGTAATTGCTCAGGCAAGAAAGGCAAGCAGGATTTGCAACTTGAAGGACATTGTTGGCAATCACTTTCAAGAAGCACAATAGTATCATTGAAAGGGCATGGAGTAGGGTTCTTGCAGCTGCTCTACAGCAAATTATCTAAAACACAATCTGGGTAAATCGCTTAAAGTTTTTGAGCCTCTGCTGCCTCAGGTGGAAAACGAGAGATTTGGCCTAAGTATTTTCAGTTCCTTTAAGGATGCCTTTTGAAATCACATAAGATTACCCACCTTTATCAAAGAAGATGTTGCACATTTATAAGCTGTTCTCTTAGAACCCTAAAAATATGAGGAGATTATTTAAAGAACACGTGTGCAATGGCACCGTGATGTAAACTTATTCAGAGCATGTGAATCATTTGTGTCTTCTTATATAAGGTGACTCTGCTGGTCAAACCTGCAACTCTGGTAGTCATCAAAGTGGAGTATCTCACAGGGCTCACATCTTATGCAATAAGATGGGATTCAGCTTGGCAGACATTTCTCGGTAGTAAAGCTTCATGTTGAATCCAAAAGGTGATGATATAATTATTCATTCTTGACTTTAAATTCTTGTGTCTGTATGTGCACACACGCATGTGTGTGTTTACAGAGGATACAAACATAGTTCCTATTACACATTTATTAGACTAAAATCAAAAACGCTGACAACATCAAATGCTGGCAAGTATGTAGAGCAATGGGAATTCCTATTCATTGCTGGTGGGAATGCAAAATGGTAAACCACTTTGAACACAGTTTGGCAGTTTCTTACAGAACTAAATATACTCTGACCGTATGCTCCTGCAATCATTCTCTTTGGTGATTACTCAAATGAGTTGAAATTTTCTATCTAAAAAATATTTGCATGTGGGTATTTACAGCATTGTTGTTCATAATTGTCTCAATTGGAAGCAACTAAGATGCCCTTCAATAGGTAATTCATAAGCTATGATCTATCTACACGATAAAACTTTACTTAGTACTAAAAAGAAATGAGTTATCAAGCCACAAAGCATGGAGGAATCTTAAATTTATATTACTAAATGAAAGAAGCCAGTCTGAAAATCAGCATACTGTATGATTTCAAATTATGACATTCTGGAAAAGGCAAAATTATCCAAACTGCAAAAATATCAGAGATTTCCTGGGGTTAGGGAGGTGGAATGGGTGATCAGATGGAGCGTAGAGGATAGTGGGGGGGGGGTGCAATGAAACTCTTCTATGTGATCCTATAACAGTGCATACATGTCACTATACGTTTGGCAAAAGCCACAGAACTACAACACCAGGAGTGAACCTTAATTTAAACTTTGATTGACAATGGTGTCAATGTTGGTTCACTGACTGTAATAAATGAACCACTCAGGTGAGGAGATGTTGATAGTCAGGGAATCTATATGTGTGTGGGTAGAGCATATGAGAATTCTCTGTTCTTTAAACTTTGCTGGAAACTTAAAACTGCTCTAAAAATAACCTCTCCATTTTAGCCAATGGAAATTCCGTTATTATCCTTTCTCCAAAACCACAGCAACCCCCATCCCAGCTCCAAAGTCATCTGTGATGTCTCTTCTCTTCATATACCATACTCTATTCATCAGCAAATCTTATTGGCTCAGCATTTAAAATTTACTCACAGTCCACTTACTTCTCACCACCAATACTGCTACCCCCACAGTCCAACCCAGCACAGTCTGTTGCATGGATTATTAAAATCACTTTCTAAAAGGTCTTCCTCTTCTACTTTGCCCACCCTTCTCCTTTTTTTTTTTTTTTTTTTGTCCTTTTGCCTTTATGTAGAGCCGCACCCGCGGCATATGGAGGTTCCCAGGCTAGGGGTCTAACAGGAGCTGTAGCTGCCGGCCTTCGCCACAGCCACAGCAACGCGGGATCCGAGCTGCGTCTGCAACCTTCACCACAGCTCACAGCAACGCGGGATCCTTAACCCACTGAGCAAGGCCAGGGATGGAACCCGCAACCTCATGGTTCCTAGTCGGATTCGTTAACCACTGAGCCACGAAGGGAACTCCCATGCCCACCCTTCTCTTAAAGCCATGAAAGTATCCCTTTAAAAACAGTTTACCATAGACAAAAAATTGATATAGAGAAAACATTTGACAAAAGCCAATCACCATTCATGATAAACACTCTCAACAAACAAAGAATAGAGCTTTCTTAACTAGGAAAAGACATTTACAAACCTACGTCATACTTAATGGTGAGATACTGAATGCCTTCCTTCTAAGACTACAAATAAAACAAAGAAGTCTACGGTCACCACTTCATTTACACATTATATTGGGAGTTCTAGCTGGTACAGTTAAGCAAGAAAAAGAAGTGAAAATCATTCAGATGGAAAAGGAAGAAAGAAAACTCTTTTTATTCACAAATGACATAATCTTATACATAGTCAATTCTAACGAATCTGTTAAACTACTATAATTAAAAGTTGGGTTCAGTAAGTTTGCAGAATACAAGATCAATACACAAAAACCAATTGTATTTCTATATCCTGGCAATGAACAATCCTAAAATTAAATTAAGAAACCAATTCCATTCACAGTAGCATCAAAATTGACTAGATAACATTTCAGTTCAGAAACCTCTAATGGTTTCCTTTCATAATTAGAGTAAAATTTCAATGTGCTTGTCAGACCTTATAAGACTGTTTCTCTGACTTCATCTCTTTCCATTGTTCCTCTCTTTCACTCTGCTTTAGTCCCATGGACATCTTTTCTGTTCCTCAAGTATGGCAGGTATGCTGCTTGCAACTCTTGCTTTTCAGATAGTTGCATGGTCTCCTTCTTCAACTCTTTCTGCTACTTCATTTTTCTGCTGAAATGTCAACATACTGGACAGGGTCTCTCTGATCACAGACATCAAACAATACCCTCACTTCCACCCATTCCTCTTTATCCTTACATTTCTGTTCTCTCCCTCTCTCTCTCTCTCTCTCTCTCTCTCTCTTATCCTACAGGATTTCATTTGGAAAACTTTCAAATTTCTAGAAAGTCTGCATGAAGAGGCATCCAACACCTCATGCTATTCACCTGATTTTACCTACTTCTGTGTGTATTTCCTAAGAACAAGGTCATTCTCAATAATCACACTAAAGTTATCACACCCAAAAAATTATATTGGTCCAGTGCTATTTTCTTTTTTTGCTTTTTAGGGCCACACCTGGCAGCGTATGGAGGTTCCCAGGCTGGGGTCAAATCGGAGCTATAGCTGCGGGCCTGCACCACAGCCACAGCAATACCAGATCCGAGCCACATCTGTGACCTACACCATAGCTCATGGCAGTGCTGGGCCTTTAACTCACTGAGTGAGGCCAGGGATCAAACTTGCATCCTCATGGATCGTAGTTGAGTTCGTTAACCGCTGAGATACGAAAGGAACTCCCCAGTGCTATTTTCTAATCTTTAGTACATATTTAAAATACTTGGCTATTCCAGCAACTTTATTTATATCTCTCTTTTCTTCAATCCAGGATCCTAACAAGAATCACACATTACATTTTATTATTATATTTAGTCATTTTAAATCTAGAACAGTTTTCCAGCTTCTTTTTGTCTTTTATTTTATTAACAATTGTGAAGAATATCCTTTAATTTTAATGTATTTATTTTCTCAAAAGTAGAGTCCAGTGCAATGTTTTTGGCAGGAATACAACACAGGTATTGCCTCTGTCTCACGTCGGGAGGTTGTGATGTTGCCTGAGTTTCCGTTTTATTTTCTTACTTTGTTTGTTTTTCTTTTTAGGGCCACACTGGCAGCATATGGCAGTTCCTTGCCTAGGGGTTGAATCGGAGCTACAGCTGCTGGCCTATGCCACAGCCACAACAGCAGTGCCAGATTTGAGCCATGTCTGTGACCTTTGCTGCAGCTCATGGCAATGCAGGATCCTTTAACCCACTGAGCGAGGACAGGGATCTAACATGCATTCTTGTGGATTGGGTTCTTAACCCGCTGAGCCACATGGGAACTTATACTTTCTTAGCAATCTATTTTCTTCCTCTGTGTTAGAATATAAGCTTTATGAAAGCTGGAAGTGTGCCCATTTGTTCTTTCTTTCATTCCTAGATCTCATAGGTGCTTGGTAAATATTTGTTGAATGGATGAATGAGTCCATAGCCTACCAGGTTTGTGTCCAACAAAGCAGCTGACCACCCCAGCTTGCCATCAGGCAGGGGCAGGCAGCAGGCTCACTGACCCATTACTCCACATACTGAGATGGCTGAAAATGCCTAGAATGGGTGACTGTTTCAGAATTTGGGATAGCCACTTAGACAAAGATTATTGATTATGTGTCCAAACATATGTATATCTATTCATTTCTATATTACATCCATATCCTGATATTCTTTTCTATTAGGTGCATACTAAATGTATCCATAAAACCTTTTTTTTTCAAATAAGTTAAAAAGTAAATATAGGTGGAGTTTTTATGGTTTTCTTTGCAGACACCAATGGTTTATTTCCCCGTTCCTGGCGGGCTGGTGATGGTCCAAACTTCTCTTTTGGAAAGCACTGTTTAACCTTTCCTTGACCAGTGAGGTTTTAATGACTTGAGTGTTCATAGGAATCTCTTCACTGCAGAATTTTGAAAGGGGTCTTAAGATTCTTAGCCAGCTTCTGGACCATTGTATGTTGCCCTGTCCTGTCAAATCCCAGTTATATCTTTTGGAGCCTTCCTAAGAGATTCCCAAAAGTTGCTCAGACTTGATAATATTTCAGATAAAGATGCTCAGAATCCCAAATTTTTACTTCTATATATCCAGCCAGGAAATTTCTTTAGTTCTTGGAAGATGGTAAATTCTCAGAGGATAGCCCTTCCAGACCAGGCTTTAAACGATGGCGCTTAAAATGTTACTAGGAATCTGAATCATCTAGCATGCCTTTGAAAATCAGTCCCATAATTATCTGAAGGGCTCCTTTAATTAAATCCATGTTTCAGGATGCTTAATCCAAACTGAAACATTCCAGAAGTGTACTTACCGAAAATAATATATTGTGACTGTTGAAACCCCTGGTGCTTTAAATCAGCTACACTATAGTTGGTCCTTCAGTATCAGGGTCTTTGTTCCCAGTTCGAAATCTCATTTAAGAAGGATAGCTTCTCAAAGTGTAATATCAATTTATGTTATTGTTTCTTTAAAAATTTTTGAATGGTGTGGCCACATGTACCCTCCTTTTCTTATAAAATTACATGAAACATGTTTGACTTCAAGGCCTTAGAAATTAACATTCGCAACGTTTCAAAGTTATTTTTCACCACAGTTATGTGATTTAGGGCATGGCAGCTTAATAAATGATCAAATCACCTTTGAAAGGGCAAAGACCAGGATTTCCAAAAAAGTTAGTATATGTTTTTCCTTGTGGAACACAGATTTTCTGGAAAAGTAGGATTTGTTTCGTCTCTTGAATCATGTTTCCTTCAGTATTCTCAGTGTTATTTATAGTGATTAGGTGTCCCGTGAGTGCATCAGACCATTTGTTTAAATTAAGGAAATTGTTTAATATTTTTCTTTGTAACATTTTTATAGTAGAGCGCAGCATTTTGAAATTTCAAAATGCATCAATGATATATATTTACTTCAAATGAGTGTACAACTCCTAAGGGGAAGAAAGGCCCAGACAGTATTATAAATTATGTTTGGCAAACGTTATTGGAGAACATTTAAGATATTTTAGCAATAATTCCACTCAATCTTTTATTTGGTACACATTGTCATTTTCCTTGTGCGTCTGTGAGTAATTAAAGGTCTTTTGGCCCTTCTCATTAGACAGAAATTGTTGACCCTATAAACAAGACATTTTATAAGACAGACGTTCAGAGATTCATAAGCAAAAAATAAAAAAGGAGCCATGAGTTTAAAAGCATATACACACATATTTTTATGTACAGCCAGCAGCTGTCGTCGTTGGCATCTGCTCTGGGTGTGCAGCATTAAACTTTACAATTTTCTAAGCATCTCAGGTACCATTTTATACCATTCAGTTGTATCCAGCTTTCCATTATTGCTGGCAGTACATCCTTTGGAATGTCTGTTCTACTCAGGGGATGATCTGGTGCCAGCCTCTCATGGAGAAAGAGACAAAAAAGAATCTGTAATTTAAATAAAAAATGGTGGTACAATAACATTGGCAAAGAGGTAGATGTCCTTAAAATCTTCATACCCTGAACAAAACTGCCTTTAAGAAGGGCAGGAGTTTTCCCAAAACATTAAAAAGCTCTAGCTCTATGATAAGGATCCTCAAAGAGATACCTTCCCTTAGCCTCAGTCAGAAGTTGCTCGAATACTAAGTCAGTAAAACATCTTAGAGACATCTAAGCATGTACTTTTAAAATTAAAACCTGGCTTTGCTTAAAGTAAACTGAGACAGAAATGGTCTGGGATATATTTTCCATAGAAGCACCTGCTTTGGGTACACATAGAAGGATTTTGGCACAGTTAACTGTCTAACCTATTCAAAGGATGATATTTTGGATACTATTCATGGCACCATTTAAAGGCAATTTTTAGTGTTCTGTCTAGACTTATGTTCCAAGGTCAGCACAGAGTCTTAGAAAACTGTTGTTGGTTGAAATCAGAGAAGAGATGAGGAAATTCAAATTAAAGCCTCACCCTCTTTAGTGAGGCTGTGCCTCAGACTACAGGGCTTTTGGGGAGAGCACCACTGTAAGAGGCCAAATATGTCAGTATGAGCCAAAACAAATTGCCTTTGCAACCAGGATTGCCCTTGTAATATTACCTTATAATACATTTTAAAATCTAAAATATATGTGTTACATGCCAAGAACATTGTCTTTGATGACTGAACCATAGGAGAAGGATGCAGGTCGTTTGATAAAATTCTACTGCAATTATCCTATCTTGTTCGAGAAATACATGTGTATCTTTTTTCTGGCATCCTTTCAATCTATTATCTAATGATAGTTATGTCCCTTGATGCATGGTGTCTTGTCACCTAGTGACCATGCGTGACCCCTACAAGGTCCACCCTCCCCATCAGCGAATTGGGTTCTACCTGAGCTTTGTGTAACTAACACCGTGATGCGCTGTCTGTTCAACTCCGCACTTAGAAAGTTGGATGTGAGATGAAGTTTCTGTTAGATTCTTAATCCAAGTCTAGCAGGTATGAACATGAAAAGCAAAATCTAAATGAACATTTTTCATTCCTCTAAGAACCATTCCATTTGTTTCCTTTATATTTAAAACATACACTGGATATGTTCTTCCCACTCTCCCAATTCTTCCCACCCCCAACACTTTCACCTATGGTAACCATGAGACTGGTTTTAAAATCTGTGTGTTTGTTTCTGTTTTTCTAAATAAGTTCTTTTTTTAGGTTTTTATTTTTCTATTATAGTTGATTTACATTGTTTTATCAATTTCTACCATACAGTAAAGTGGCCTAGTTATATATATGTATATGTGTGTGTATATACACACACACACACACGTATATATATATATGTGTACATATGTGTGTGTGTATATATATATATATATTTCTTTTTCTCACATTATCCTCCATCATGTTCCATCACAGGCGACTGGATATTGTTCCCTGTGCTATACAGCAGAATCTCATTGCTTATCCATTCCAAATGCAATAGTTTGCATCTACCAACCCCAAACTTCCAGTCCATCCAACTCCCTTCCCCTTCCCATCAGCAACCACAAGTCTTTTCTTAAAGTCCATGAGTTAGTTTCTTTTCTGTAGAAAGGTTCATTTGTGCTGTATATTGCATTCCAGATATAAGTGATATCATATGGTATTTGTCTTTCTCTTCCTGACTTACTTCACTTAGTATGAGAGTCTCTAGTTCCATCCATGTTGCTGCAGATGGCATTATTTTGTTCTTTTAAATGTCGGAGTGGTATTCCATAGTGTATATATACCACATCTTCTTAATCCATTCATCTGTCCATGAGCATTTAGGTTGTTTCCATGTCTTGACTATTGTGAATAGTGCTGCAGTGAACATGCGGGTGCATGTCTCTTTTTCGAGGAAGGTTTTGTCTTGATATATGCCCAAGGGGGATTTCCAGGTCATATGGTGGTTCTACATTTAGTTTTCTGAGGTACCTCCATACTGTTTTCCATAGTGGTTACCAATTTCCATTCCCTCCAAAAGTGCAGGAGGGTTCCCTTTTCTCCATACCCTCTCCAGCATTTGTTATTTGTGGACTTACTAATTATGGCCATTCTGACTGGTGTGAGGTGGTACCTCATAGTGGTTTTGATTTGTATTTCTCTCATAATCAGTGATGTTGAACATTTTTTGCATGTGCTTGTTGGCCATCCGTATATCTTTGGAGAAATGCCTATTCCAGTCTTTTGCCAGTTTCTCAATTGGGTTGTTTTTTTTTTTTTTTGCCTTTGAGTTGTATAAGTTGTCTGTATATTTTAGAGATTAAGCCCTTGTAAGTTGCGTCGTTTGAAACAGTTTTCTCCCATTCCATAGGTTGTCCTCCCCCCACCCCCCAATGGCTTCCTTTGCTATGCAAAATCTTTTAAGTTGGATTAGGTCTCATTGGTTTATTTTTATTTTTAATTCTATTGCCTTGGGAGACAGTCCTAAGAAAACATTTGTATGGTTGATATCAGAGAATGTTTTGCTATATTCTCTTCTAGGAGTTTTATGGGGTTTTGCCTTATGTTTAAGTCTTAAAGCCATTTTGAGTTTATTTTTGTGCATGGTGTGAGGGTGTGTTCTACTTTCATTGATTTATATGCAGCTGTCTAGTTTTGCCAGCACAACTGGCTGAGGAGACAGTCTTTTTCCTGTTTTATATTCTTGCCTCCTTTGTCCAAGATAAATTGACCACAGGTGTCTGGGTTTATTTCTGCGTTCTTCATTCTGATCCATTGGTCTGTATGTCTGTTTTGGTACCAGTACCACACTGTCTTGATTACTGTAGCTTTGTAATATTGTCTGAAGTCCGGGGGAGTTATGCTTCCTGCTTGGCTTTTGTTCCTCAGGATTGCTCTGGCAATTCTGGGTCTTTTATGATTCCATGTAAATTTTTGGATTGATCTGGTTCTATGAAAAATGTCATGGCATTTTCATAGGAATGCATTGAATCGGTAGATTGCTTTGGGTAGCATTGCCATTTTAACAATATTAATTCTTCCAATCCAGGAGCATGGAATATTTCCATTTTTGTATCCTTTTAATTTCCTTGATTAATGTTTTATAGTTCTCAGCATATAAGTGTTTCACCTCCTTAGTCAGGTTTATTCTCTGGTATTTAATTTTTGTGTATGTGATTTTAAAAGGTATCATATTTTTATATTCCTTTTCTAATACTTTGTTGTTACTATACAGAAATGCAACCAATTTCTGAAGGTTAATCTTGTATCCTGCTACTTCGCTGAATTCATTGATCAGTTTGAGTAGTTTTTATGTAGACTCTTAGGGTTTTCAACATATAGTATCATGTCATCTGCATAGAGTGAGAATATGTATCCTTTTTATTAGATTCTACATATAAGTTATATCATATGATGTTTGTCTTTCTCTGTTTGACTTACTTGTAATGGTAATCTCTAGATCCATCTATGTTGCTTCAAATGGCATTATTTCATTCTTTTTTTAATGGCTGAATGATTTTCCATTGTATATATGTACATTTTCTTTATCCGTTCACATAAGGGAAAAAAAGAAAGGATATATTTGTATGCATAAAAGATTCACTTTGCTGTATACCTGAAATTATTATAACATTGTAAATTAGCTATATTCCAATAAAATAAAATTTAAAAAATAAAATAAAACAAACACTGGAGTTCCCACCATGGCACAGTTGGTTATGTATCCAGCATTGCCGCAGCTGTAGTATAGGTTGCAGTGGTGACTCGAATTCGATTCCTATCCCCAGAAATTCCATATGCCATGGGTGAGGCCAATAAAGAAAAATAAATAAAGTAAATAAAACCAACACTGATTATCTATATTATACGTACTGGTCATGCACTCTACTTTTTATCTGGTTTAATCCTTTCTCCAACCCCATTTTACCGATACTCAGCTAATAGGTATTAAGTACCTTAGCCAAGAGCATCCAGCTAATTAGTGCTGACTAAGTAGTAGACTTGAATCCAAATCTAACTGGCTCCAAACCTAAAACTTATGTTTTTGAATTATGATTGTATGCTACTGATACTATGCTTTTCATTTTTCTTTTGATACTATCATCAATATTGAAAAAAGTTTATATTCCTCTAAATCACGTGCTTTTTTAACTCTAAAAGCATATGCAAAATTATACATAAATGTGGGTGTATGCATTTCTTCTAGGAACATGGAGCATAATTTCTGTCAGGTTCTAAAGCTTATCTGTAACTTTAAAAATGAAGAACACTGATAGAACAGCATTTTAGTAACTAGTGAAGAATGCCTCCACCTCTTTAAACAAAGGATCAGCTATATCACTAAGGCTGTTTACACATTCTTTAGAATGTGTAATGTATATGCAAATTACACATTGACAAGTTTATGGGAAAAATGCATGGTTTGTTACTGCTTCTATTTATGGCAATAACATTTTATAATTTATTGTAAGTATGCTCTTCAGATTTTAGATTTAGATTATGTTAACCAAAAAGAAACTTTGCTCCCAATAAGAAGTTACGGAAAATATGTAATTTATGAGCAGAATGTTATTGGGAAGAATGTGTTTTTTCCTGTTGTGCACATTAGCATAACGGGAAATTACGACATTCTTTACAGGAAGGCATAGCCCTGCACTAGGAGGACACTGAAGAAACCAAAGGAATATAGTTGCTATACCATCAGTGCTTCTGTGATAAGCCAGAAGTATCAAAAGTAGTGACTATTTGTTCTATGAAGAAAATCAGAGAAGGAGTTCCCATTGTGGCACAGTAGAAACGAATCCAACTAGTATCCATGAAGATGTGGGTTTGATCCCTGGCCTCGCTCAATGGGTCAGTGATCTGGGGTTGCCATGAGCTTGGTGTAGGTTGCAGACACGGCTCGGATCCTGCATTGCTGTGGCTGTGGCATAGGCTGGCAGCTGTAGCTGCAATTTGACCCCTAGCCTGGGAACTTTCATGTGCCTCAGGGGTGTCCCAAAAAAAAAGGAAAGAAAATTAGGCAGAAAATAGAGTTAAATAGTACCTTAAGATATGTACTAGTGATCATAATTTGTTTTTTAAGTGATAATATGCCTTATGATTTATGTAAGTTAATATGGCATTATATTACATCACCTTATACTTACAAGACATTCCCTTCTTACTGAGATCATTATCTCCACTCTTCTGTATGTTTAGATTTTCTTTTGTCACAGTAGATAAACACAATCTAACTTTTCCCATCATATGACACTCCCCTTAATGTCTTCAAGATATTGAGCTCTTTTCCTTTCCTTTCATAACCATTATGAATGCATCTCATTATTGCAATGCTGGTGGCTAGGGTATCTATAACTGCCTCAAAGCTGCCTTCTATTGTCTGTTTTTAGACTGCACCTTAGATAGTGACTCTGAAGTATTTGACACTTCAACATACTCTCCTTAACTTTTCTCTTTTGTTTCTATAGCACTCCTTTATCATGGTGCTTCTTCAGGTTTGCTCTTGGCTCTATTTCAGTCTCTTGTCATGGGCTTCTTTTCTTTTGCCAGCTCCTTACATGTTGGTATTCCTCGGGGTTCCATCACTAACCTTTGTCTCTTCTCATTCTATGTTCCCCTCTTCCATGCCCATATGTTATTCCAAACCTTGGTTTCAACTACCACCTAAATCATGAAAACATTTTTTTTTAATAAAGATTCATTTTGTAATAATAAAGGAGGTAAATTCCTCAATAAGATATAAAAATCCTCAATATTTATGCATCTATAAGCGAGTTTCAATATGTGTTACATAAAAATTGATAGAACTGCAATCAGAAATAGATGAATCCACAATTCAGCTGGAAATTTTAACACTTTCTTATTAATTAGTAGAAGAATTAGACAGAAAATCACTAAGTATGTAGAAAACTTCACTCAACTTGAGCTTGACACTGACTTTTATGCAATAACTCACTGAGTAAAAGTAGACCACACGTTCTTTTCAAGTACTCACTGAACATTCACCAAGATAGTCAATGTACCGCATTATAAAACAAATCTCAATAAATTTGGAAGGATTGAAATTATAATTATAATATTCTCTGATCAAACCAGAATTAAGTTAAGAATCAATAACAAAAATTTTTGGAAAATTTTCAAATATTTGGAAAATAACACATCTTTAAATAAGCTTTTAAGGAAAGAATAAATCACAAAGGAAATTTAAAAAGTATTTTGAACTGAATGAAAATTAAAATACGACATAGGAAGTTTGTGGATTGCCTTAAAACAGGAAAAATATAGCTTTAAATACTTATTTTAGCAAACAGGAAATATCTAAAATCAGCGATCTAAACTTCTACGTTAAAAAGCACAAAAGAGAAGAAATTACATAAAAAGTAAATAAAAGGAAATAATTAGAAAATCAGTGAAGTAGAAACAAAGAAAAATAGAGAAATGAAACCTAACTTTGATAAAAAATCAATAAAGTTGGTAAACTGTTAGTGAGACTGAACAAGAAAGAGAGAGAGAGGAAACAGATTACTGGTACCAGACATGAAAAAGGAGACATCAGGATGTATCTTACATCGACAAGAAGAAAATAATACAGCAGTACCATAAGCAGCTTATATAATAAATGGGGCAACTTAGTTGAAATGTAAAATATTCTTAAACAGGGCCAATTACAAAAACTATAAGAAGAAATATGATTTCTAAGCATCTTGTTATTTCTCTCACATACTGAATTTGTAACTCAAAATTTTCCAGTACACACACACATGGTCTAGGAAAGATAGCTTCACTGGTCAATTGTACCAAATATTTTAAAAGAAACTGCACTAACCCTAGTAACATTGTTTAAGGCAATAAAGGAGTTGGAGGCACTTCCCAACTCATTTTATGAGTGCATCTTTTCTTGGTGTCAAAAACCAGGTAATATTAAAAGAAAAGAAAACATTAGACAGATATTTCTCCCAAACTTAGATATAAATATTCTCAATAAAAGCAAAGCATACTTGGCAACATATAAAAAGGACAACATATAATGATCACGTGGAGTGTATTCTAGGAATCCAAGGTTTGCTTAACTTTTGATAATCAGTATCATTCATTACATTAAGAGCAATACAGAGAACTGTCATACTGATATGACCATATCAATAAATGCTCCCTGGAAACATATTTAACAAAATTCAATACCTATTCACATTAAAAACTTTCAGCTGGAAGTTTCTATTGTGGCTCAGTGGAAATGAACCCAGCTAGTATCCATGAGGATTCAGGTTTGATCCCTGGCCTTGCTCAGTGGATTAAAGATCTGGCATTGCTATGGCTGTGGTGTAGGTGGCAGCTGCAGCTCCAGTTTCGACCCCTAACCCGGGAACTTCCATATGCCACACTTGTGACCCTACCAAAAAAGAAAAAAGAAAAAGAAACCCTCTCAGCAAATGAAGAATAGAAAAGAGTTTCCTCTAACTATGTGAGGAGGTGCTATGTTAATTATCTTAAATTTAGTAATAATTTACTATGTATATGTACATTGTCATAGTCACACTCCTTAAATATATACGATTTTTCTTAAAATATATCTATATCTACATCTTGAAATCTGTACCAAGCTAATAGACAGAAAATGAATCTTATTTTTATTTTTAAAATTTGTATTAGTGAACACAGTTTTATTGGCCAATTGCGTTTCTTTTTGTGAAATGTCTTTTCATATGCTTTGCCTTGTTTCTATTGAGCTATTTGTCTTTGTCATGATTTATAAAAAATCTTTATATATTAAAAAACTTATATCTCCTGTCAAAAAGGGAAATTTCCATTTATCTCATCTATGAAAAGCTTAAAGCTAATATATTTCTTAGTAAAAAATGTTTTTTCATAAGATCAGGAAATGGAAAGTAGGTTTGTTATCAAGACTTCACATTCTACTGTAGATTCTAGCCAATGCATTGAAGTAGGAGAAATAAGTAAGAGGCATATAGATTGGAAGGTAAAATTACATAAATAACCCAAAGGACTCTACACACACACAAAAAAAAAAGAAACAGAAAAAGCTACTGCAACTTTTCAGCACATTTAGCAGAGTTGCAGAACACAAGATCAAATTGCAAAATATTAACATATTCCTATGTACTAGCAAGAGCAAATGAAAAATGAAATTTTAGAAATATAATTTAAAATAAAATATTTAGTGAAAAACATAACAACATGTATGCAAACATGTACATTGGAAAATATACCAAAAAAACCCATAGAGAAATTTTAAAATGTTTAAATACAGGTAGTAATATACCGTTTTTATTAATTGAAAGGATCAATATTGTTAAATGTCAATTTCCTTAAATCTATAGATTTTAAGCAAATCTGATCAAAATTCCAGTAGGCTTTTTTTTAAATTGAAAATCTGTTTTTATCATTTATGTGGAAACGTAAAAAGACTAGAATAGCCAAAATGATTTTGAAAATGAAGAACAAAGTTTGTAGGCTGATTTTAAGAGATTATAATAAATGCAGTAATTAAGAAAGGGTGGTTTTGATGTTAGGATAATCATATAGATCAATAGAACAGGTGAGTAATCCTAGAGAGAGATCTGCCCATATATTGTCATTCTGCTTTTGTAAAAGATTCCAATATAATTCAAAAGGGGAAAATATCCTTTCAACTAATGGTGCTGGAACTGCATATCCATTTTGGAAAAATAATTAACTGTAAGCCTTATCTCATACCACATTGAAAATTAGCTCAGAATGTATCTCTTCCTAAAAGAATATAGTGGTTTTAACCACATCTGTGAAGTTAACCCTTCAAAATGCCAAGTATTCTCCTTTTTTGGGGGGCCTTTTTGTCTTTTAGGGCCACATCCATGGTATATGGAGGTTCCCAGGCTAGGGGTCTAATTGAAATTGTAACTGCCGGCCTATACCAGAGCCACAGCAATGTGGGGTCTGAGCCACGTCTGTGGCCAACACCATAGCTCACAGCAATGCTGGATCTTTAACCCACTAAGCGAGGCCAGGGATCGAACCAGCATCCTCATGGATGCTAGTCGGGTTCACTAACAGCTGAGCCATGATGGGAACTGCCCAGAATGCTGAGTGTTCTTGAATATAGTCCAGCTTGAATATGATCAGCCTTAGCAGTAACTCACTTGAAGACAAGGATATAGGTGACTGCCTAGCTTCTGTGTTAAGGTCATAAGTAGTGTGACATTTTTTGGCTCTTTTGTTCAAGATGCTGTTTGAATAGTCACGGTATTGTGAGAAATTCCAGGCCACATGTAGGTGTTGTGGTCAGTAACCCCAGCTATTATCCTACCTGTTAGACAATGTAAACTACCAGGCATGAGAGTAAATGAACTTTCAGATGATTTCAGCCCTAGCCTTCTAGCTGCCTCATCTGACACTAAGTAGAGCAGACATAAGCAATCCTCACCAGGCTTGGCTCAAACTGCAGATTCATGAGCCAAATTAACACTGTTGTTTAAAGCCACTAAATTGTGGTATGTTTTGTTATGCAGCAGTAGACAAAGGGAGCAATGTAAAAGCTAAACTATAATACTTTTAAGAGGAAAACATAGGAAAATATTCATGGCTAGGCTTAAGCGAAGGACCACCAAAACATAAACCTCAGAAGAACAGTACTGATAAATTGTTCATCAACAAAATTAAAAAACTTCAGCTCTTCAAAGACACCGTAAAGAAAATGAAAAGACAAAATTTGTAATGCACATATCCAAGCAATTATTGATGTTTTCTAGATGGTAAATATAGTTCATTTTTATGTAGCGGGCCTTCCATGAAACTTCAATTTATATGACATATACAATTTCACATATTATAAGGATATTCCTGGATATTTGTAAGTAAAATTTGTTTAGAACGTAATATAGAAAAATTTACCAATTGAATCAGCTCTTTTAAACTCAGCTTTCTCAAATATAGATCAAGCATTCTCTTTAATGTCTACAAGGCATTGTTAAGGATGAATGAAAGAAGTATTTTATTTTCTCCAGGGAACATCTACATATTAATAAAAAATTTTATATGCTTTTTCAATAAATAGTCTGGAATAAGGTTTCTATCCCTGAGGACAACCGACTCTCTGGAGTTTATTCCTCTACTGTAAACCTCACTTAAAGGACTAGTTTACATAGTTCATGGATCTGAATTTCTGTAGAGAACTGTGAGAACCTTCTATAAAACCTGGGCAAAAAATTCAAATCAATTCCAAATGTTTTATGCTTCACTTAGTGTTTATCTTGAATTTTTTATTCATTACTGAGAAGAGCTGACTGTGTATACATAAAAACTAATATCTTAAGTGTCTAAATTTTTAAATGTATGTGCCTTGTGACTGCTGACAGGCTAGTCTAATGACATTTTGAATTATGTTTTTATTACATACTTTTATTAAGAACTGCTTAAGTTTGCCTTTCAAATGCAGTTACGCATTTGATGTTGTCTGTGGTTAATACATGTTTATGTTAATATTAATGTTTCCTTTTCTAGGGATAGAGAGGAAACTTTTCTATTAAGATGAAAACTATAAATGACTATTTACATGAAAGTAGAAATAAAGGGAACGTGAAAAATTTTACTTGGTTATAGAAATTGTGGGAAAAAGAAACATCTATGTTTCGTTAAGAAGTATTTTAAGTGGAATGATTTGTAGAATGAATCCTTACAAAACCAGAAACTTTAAAAGTAGAGGCCAGATTAGAAGAAACGATGCATACTGTTTTCATATCAATGGAACACAAAACTCTCACATTCCATATATCTGAAATGTACTTTTCCAAATCAGTTCTTGTCATGGCATTCTAGACCCACAATATATACTGGTACATATACCATAAATCTATAATTTATACTGACTGTCCTTTCACTCATCTGCCAAGTTTAATTGCTTACCATCTTTTAATTTTACCTTTGAAATCAGTCCTTTTTTTGAGGATGTTATTATTTTAAAAAATTCATATTGGAGTATAGTTGATTTACAAGATTTTGCCAATTTCTACTGTGTGAGATCAGGCTTGGATTTAACTCTTTCTCTTTGTCAAGCTCCTCCTTTTCCTTCTAAGTTATAATAAAGATTTTGTGAATAAATTCCCTAACCCTAACCCTAAATCCATCAGGCCAGGCTGCTAACAAAAACAAGAACAAGGTGAAGGCTATATAGCAATAGGAGAGTTTAAACCCTATTTAAATATAGCCATTGCTAGTCAACCTCACTGATTGTTACTGTGAAGGATTATGAACCCAAATTTGCAAAACCACTATTTTTTTCAAGAAACTCCTCTCTCCTACACACACACATACACACACACACACACACACACACACACACACACACACACACAGGCATGTATTATAAGTAAGCTCACGAGTTCTAAATTAGCAACTCTGCTCCTCCGGAAATACTGTTCATCCTCTATCATGTCCGGAGCCTCAAAATGTTGACTTTTATGCATTATATCCATGGCATCCCTTGGGTTTCACTAATGGAGGAAATAAATAGACAATTAGAAGTAAAAATGAAAGGTATTTATTCCCTGGAAACTTCCTGCATATATTGGCTGAGTCCCTATACTAATGCCCACAGCTTCTGGTAGGTGTTTCTTGCCACACCTTTTTCTGGGCTCTAGTGACAACTTCTCTGGCTGTTTGGAAGGCCTTTGCCAGGCTTAGTAGGTGAAAGTCAGGGCAGAGTGTTCAGCTAGTACCGTCATGCTCAAAAGGGCCTTATATTTGGAGCTGATTGCTCTGTAGTCGCCCCCTTGAAATTCTTAATAATTTTCTCTTAGCATCTTATGGTTTATAAGTGAAGTTTGATGGGATAATGGTGGGGGCTCAGAGTCTCAGCTCAAGCATGGCCCTGTTTCAGTAGGCTGAACAGATTTTCAGCTACCCAGTCCCCCACTCTCAGGCCCCTGAGCTCACTTGGTATCCCTCTCTCCCTATACCCAATCAGTGTCTGCCTGAAGCCATCTCCCACAAGGCACTTCGGGCCCCACAAAACCTTACTTCCCCATCTACATCAGCAACTAGTATTGCCCTCTGCCCATGATGGGGGTCTGAATGTAGTTACAAGAGAAGGCTGGGGCTTGGTGGGAATGGTGGTGGTTGTCCCCACCCTGAACTTGTAATAGGAGATTAGATTGGTGACTCAATAGGGGTGAACTACAGACTCATCCCTAATCCTATGTATTGTATATATCCCAGTAAAGGTTGTATTCCTTTGGATGTTGTGCATCTATCATGGGTGAGGTGGAAGGTGGGAAGCGGATTGACTTTCTTAACCCTGACTGGAAGGAAGAGAAACCCAGCAGTGGGTAGATTACATTGCCTATACAAAGGGCAGGCTCTTAGGTGACTGTGAGGATCTTCATTAACCTAGTGAGTAGTCCCACAACTGAAAGAGTGTGATACTAAATAGCAAATAAAAATCACAACGATAGGACAAGAGATGTTTGATATTTTAGTAACTTTAATGGTACTGTTTTTCCTACTTTTGAACAAGGAGCCCCATATTTTCATTTTGCAGAGGGGTGGCTCCACAAATTATGCAGCAGATCCTGCTGAGATTCCTGGGTTCTTTTAGATGCATGAAGCACAGGAGATAATGGCCTTGAGTCACAAAAAGTGCGAAATTTGAGTTGATACTCCTGTGTAAGTCAAGACCATTAGAAGGTCACATTATCTGTGAAAAGGAAGACTAGGGAAACATATCCGTGGTAACAAAGAGAGAAAATAAGGATAGTCTTTTATCTCAGCCTTGGATGGGCAGCAGAAAATAATAAAAGATTTTTTTTGGAATTATTTTTAAAAGATAGACATGCTCTCATGCAAATTTTGGGTTTGAAATATTTCCACTTTGTACTTAGGGAAAACTCCAAATCAAGAAATTTACTGCATGATTGCGGAGTAGTAAGGCAGTGCCTAATGGCATCTCACAGAAGCAAGCAAAAACTTTAACTCAGACCTAGTAGGATTTCCCCAGGGAGAAACCGAAACTTTCAAACATGAGTTCGCAATCCAAAATTATAAAATAAAAAAAGAAGGGTAACCAAAAATGGAACAGAGTAAAACAAAACAACAGTCCCGTAAGAACTTCAAACCTTGAAATTAACTCAGTGTAAAATGGTTATATTCAAATTGTTTAAATGTAAAACACATAAAAATATGAGCAAGGATAACATATTACAAAAAAAGCACATATATGCAAAATAATAGAGCTTCCACCAATAAAAATTTATCACGAAACTAAAAAACAAAAATATAATTCTGGGAAAGGTAAAATAGCAGAGTGGACAGAGCTAAAAAGAGAATTGTTAAACTAGAATTCAGAGCTTATACTGAGAGAGGAGCCTGGAGCAACAGCTTGAAACTCTTCTGAAATTTAGGTCATATTACACTTCAGAAGCTTTGACAAGACAGCAGAGTAGAAGAGCTTGAGCTTACCTCCTCTCATGAAAATACCAAAGTCCCAATTAACTGCTGAACAATCATTGACAAAAAAGATAGAAACTAACCAAAAAAATATTCTGCATCCAAAGACAAACAAGAAGCCACAATGAGGTGCTAAGAGGTTGCTCTCATGATCTAATTAAAACCTAAACTTGCTGGATGGGCAACTCACAAACTGGAAAATAATTATATCACAGGGGTTCTTCCACAAGAGTGAGAGTTCCAGCCCCACGTCAGGCTCCCCAGCCTGAGGGTCTGGTATCAGGAGAAGGAGACCCCAGAGCATTTGGCTTTGATGGTATGTAGGGTTTGATTGCAGGAATGCCACAGTACTGGGGAAAACAGAAACTCTACTCTTGGAGGACATATAAATACTGCATGCTAACTGATTGCACCACTAGAGCACATTACTCTTGGAGGACAGACACAAAGTCTCATCTGCACCAAGACCCAGGGGGAAAAAAAAAGAAAGCAATACGAAAGATCAATGAAACTAAAAGCTGGTTCGCTGAAAAGATAAGCAAAATTGATAAACCTTTAGCCAATTCATCAAGGGAAAAAAGAGAGGTCTCAAATTAATAACAAATTAATAAAATTAGAAGTGAAAAACAAGTTACAATTGACACCACAGATATACAAAGGATCATAAGAGACTACGCTAACCAACTATATACCAATAAAGTGGACAACGCAGAAGAAATGGACAAATTCTTAGAAATTTACAATCCTCCAAGACTGATAGGAAGAAATAAAAAAATATGAACAGATCAAACACAAGTACCAAAATTGAGACTATGATTTAAAAAATTCCAAAAAACAGAAGTTCAGGACCAGAAGCCTTCACAGGTGAATTCCAAACATTTAGGGAAGAGTTATCACTTACCCTTTTGAAACTCTTCAAAAAATTGCAGAGGAAAGAACACTCCCAAGCTCACTCTATGAGACTATCATCACCTTGATACGAAAAATCAGACAAAACACCACAAAAAAAAAAAGGGAAAATTAAAGGCCAATATCACTGATGAACATAGATGGAAAAGTCTTCAGCAAAACATTGGAAAACTGAAAACAGCAATACATTAAAAGGATCATACATCATAAGGGAATGGCATTTATCCCGGGAATGCAAGGATTTTTCAATATCCACAATCAGTGTGATATACTACCTTAACCAACTGAAGAAAAAAAATCTTATGATCATCTCAATAGATGCAGAAAAATCTTTTGACAAAATTCAACACCCATTTCTGATAAAAAAAAAAAAAAACTCTCCAGAAACTGGGCAGCAACATAATAAAGGCCATATATGATAAACTCATGGCTAACATCATATTCAACAGTGAAAAGCTGAAAGCATTTCCTCTAAGATCAGGAACAAGACAAGTTGTCCATTCTCACCACTTGTATTCAACATAGTGTTGGAAGTCCTAGTCATAGCAATCAGAGAAGACAAAGAAATTAAAGGAATCCAAACTGGAAAAAAAGAAGTAAAATTCACTATTTGCAGATGGCATGATAATACTAGAGATACTATCAGAAAACTAGAGATCATTAATGAATTTGGTAAAATTGTGGGATATAAAATTCATACAAAGAAATCTACTGCATTTATATACAATAACAATGAAAGAGTAGAAAGAGAAATTTGGGAAAGAATCCCATTTACCAACACATCAAAATGAATAAAATATCTAGGTATAAACCTATCTAAAGAAGCTAAAGTCCTATAATCAGAAAACTGTAAGAGGCTGATGAAATAAATCAGAGATGACACAAACAGATGGGAAGGTATAGCATGCTCTTGTATTGGAAGAGCAATATTTTAAAAATGGCTATTGCTCAAGGCAATCTACAGATTCAGTGCAATCCCTTTCAAATTATCAATGGTGTTTTCACCTCACTAGAACAAAACGATTTTAATTTGTATGGAAACACACAAGACCCTGAATAGCCAAAGTAATTCTGAGAAAGAAAAATGGAGTTAGACAAATCAGGTGCCCCGACTATACTACAAAGCTACAGTAATCAAAACAGTATGGTAACACACAAAATCAGAATTATAGATCAGTGGAACAGCACAGAAAACCCAGAAATAAGCCCATGAATCTACAGTCAATTAATCTATGATGAAGGAGGCAAGAATATACAAGGGAGAAGACAGTCTCTTCAATAAGTGGTGCTAGGCCAACTGGACAACTACATGTTAAAGGATGAAATTAAAATGCTCTCTAACACCATACAAAAAATTTAACTCAAAATGGTTTAAAGACCTAAATGCAAGACCAGATTCTATAAAACTGTTAGAGGAAAATGTAGGCAGAGCATTTTGACATAAATCACAGCAGTATCTTTTTTGATCCACCTCCTTGAGTTATGAAAGTAAAAACAAAAATAAACAAATGGGACCTAATTAAAGTAAGAGCTTCTGCATAGCAAAGGAAACCATAAACAAAATGAAAAGAAAACTCAGAGAATGGGAGAAAATGTTTGTAAGTGATGTAACTGACAAGGGATTAATCTCCAAAATATACAAAGAGCTCATACAGCTCAATATAAAAACCAAACAATCCAATCAAAAAAATGGGCAGAATATCTAAATAGACATTTTTCCAAAGAAGACATGTATATGGCCAAAAAGCACATGAAACTATGCTCAACATCATTAATGATTAGTGAAATGCAAATTAAGGCCACAATGAGGTATCACTTCATACCAATCAAAATGGCCGTCATCAAAAAGTCTACAATAAATACTGGAGAAGGTGTCTAGAAAAGGGAATCCTCCTACACCGTTGGTGGGAATGTAAATTGGTACAGCCACTGTGGAGGAGAGTATGGAGGTTCCTTAAAACCAAAAATAGAGCTTTAGCAATCCTACTCCTACGCATGTATTTGGCGAAAACTGTAATTCAAAAAATATATGTACTTCAGTGGTCATTACAGAACTACAATAAACAAGAGAAAAAAGCAACAAAGGAATGGATAAAGAAGATGCAGTAAATATTTACAATAGACTATTACTCAGCTATTAAAAAAAGAATGATATAATGCATTTACAGGAACATGGATGGACCTAGAGATCATCATGCTAAGTGAAGTCAGTCTGGCAGAGAAAGATAAACATTGTATGATATCAATTATATGTGGAATCTAAAAAAAATGATCAGCTGTGTGTTAGTTTCAAATGCAGATCTTAATGATATTAAGATACTGGTATCAAAAAGGCTATTTTTTGACACCAGCAAAGTTTTAGAAATCCATGAAAATATCTTAAATGCACTTGATTAATTCAAAACATAGTTTTAAATAGCTTATGAATTAAGGAATCAAAATAGAAAATATTTGAAACTAAATATTTTAGTTACATAAATGGAAATACCATTTATCAAACCTAATGGAATACTGCCAAGGTAATTTTTGTAAACTTCATGTATATCATAGAAAAAGAACAGAAAAAAATGATTAGACATGTTTTAACCTTAAAAAGTTAGTACAACAGAATAAATGAAACAAAGAAAAATAATGAAGAAAGTAGGAAATGACAGAAAACAAAAATTGCTTTGAATTTGCATGGAATTAACATGTGTGCTGGTCAAAATAGTTGAAAATTAGCAATTACAGGTTTAACCTAAATAGAGTTAAGGCAGTTATCAAAGTCTAAAGTTGATCTTTTGAAAATACAAGTAAAATAGATAATTGCTGTGTGTATGAATGAAGCAAAGCTGGAAAAATCTTTTCTTGTCACTTGTTATTTGTGTGACATCAAACAACTGACAGTCTTGACCCTTAATTTTCTTAATGAACAAATGTGAACAATAGTAATTACCTTCTAACTATTACGTAAGAATGTAACAAGACACATAAAATGATTTTAACAGATTTTATACTTTACTATATATTTTTAGTTCCCTTGACTTTTTCTTAAAATACAAGAAAATATTCATTCATCCGTCTTTTCTTTCAAAAACTGGAAACATCTGCTAGGTTTTACTTCTCTTTTAAATTAAAAAACAATATCTTTAAGCTCCTTTTCTTTAGAAAAACCTTAAAGAAAATAACATGAATACAGACGATTTGTCCAGTGCAAATCACATTACAATAAACATCATTATGCTCAACCAAATTGTGTTGCTAAGAAGCCATAGTTCCCAGCCTAGCAGTGAGATACCCCTCTTGTAGCATTTTACCGTGTATTAAGAAGAAATGAGGAGAACACATAGCAGAAGAAAAAATCCTCAAATATGGGCTTTAATCAGGAGTTAGATTCTAATTCTGTGCCAATTGGATAGGCTTCCTCCTGTCTTCACTGTGTAGCTCTCCATATGTCTCCAATTTTAAACAAAGCCACTCCCAACAGGAGCTCCACCTTAAAGAAGCCTGAGAAATGGCTGAGTGTCAGAGTCTTCAGGGTACTTAAAATACATTTGCTCTGACAGGATCTTGAACACCTGCAGTTGTTTCAAAGGAATTTTGATCCAACAATAATTCACATAATTTATCATCTGGAGATGCCAAAAATTCTTTAAAAAACTGTGCTGTAGTTAGGAAAAGGAAAAAAAGAGAAAAAAATGTTGGTGGGTGGCAGTATTTTCACAAGAATCATGAAATTCTTATGTTTTTTTCCTTTCTGATCTTTGTTTCCTTGTGGTTGAATCATTAACTGTTGATTTGTTTTTGGAACTTTATTGAGTGTTTACCATTACCACAATGGAACTATTCTTTTATTTCCAAGGATTTGGGCTTGCAGTTTTATTTTATCTCAAATTAGAGAATGTCCAGGAGTTTCACCTTTATAACGGTGATAATTTTTAGGTATTCCGTGATTTTCCTTTGAGCAAAATTACACTGAGATTGAAAGTATTTAGTGAATAAGTGAAGATAACACATTTAACCAGAAGGAATAAAAGTCTGGATTCTTCAGAGTCATAACATGGATGTCTTTCATCCAATTTGAAGGCACCGAACAAGCTGGAGCAGAAGGAACGCTGTGTTGTGATTCCCTTTGTGAAAACAATCAGAAGTGCTCAGGAAAAAAGTCTGTGGAGAGGGAGAAAGGAAGTCTGGACATTGTGGCTTAGAGAGAACCAGCTTTGATTGAAAGATACTAGGGAACTGTTGGGTCCACTCAGCATTAAGAATGAGTAAGAGAACTAATACTTTCTTAAGCAGATGAATGGAAAGTGGAGTTGATTGGAACAAATCTGTTAAAAGGTTCCAAGTCATCATTATGGAAAAGTTTTTTTTTTTTTTCTAGAAAATGTGTTTATAAAAATTAATTTCTTCTAAAGCCATTTAATGGGTATCTTTGTATTAAATAGAAATACTAATATCAAATAGAAAGAAGGCAGTTGTTGCTATCATCTAGTCATTTTGAAAACAAAAATTATTGGTTCTTTCTGTAGATACTGATCTGTTCCTCTCCTAGCAGCCCTTGACTAAGGTAAGTCTGATTTCTCCTTTGGGCTGGCCCTCAGTGGAAAGCGCTGTGCACAATGTTGTCGGTTTTATGGTGAAGGCTGAGTTTCTTGGGAAAAAAATGAAAACCTCTATATTTTCTCAGTCTCCGGTTCTTCCTGTTTAATAGAAAATGATCCTCCATAAGAGCAGAATTACCGAAAATGAATGTCCTTTCAATCAGGTTAAACACCTGAGCAATATTTCTGATTCTTTGTCCTGGAAAACTTAGATTTCATTAATTTGCATGAATTAATCAGGATTCAGAATGGGTGGTTAAAGAATGTAGTGTATGCAAAAATAAAGTGCCCATTTTCAGGTTGGATCAACTTGCCATAGAAATGATTGCCAACATCATTTTCACTTAGCTCTTCCAAACCTCAAGATCTGCCTTTCCTGCTTGGAAAAAAAAATATAATTGCATGACATACTCCTGGGAGATTGTGTTCTGCACCTCAAAATACAAGTTATAGCCATAGATATGAATCAAAAAGCAGGATGGCCTAAATGGACCTCTCTTCCAAATGGGTGAAGGCAGTCAGGCAGTGGAACATTGAAGCAACATATTTAAACCAGTATTTCTTCTTCATCCTTTTTTTTAAAAAAAGTCTAGATTGACTGACCTACCAGAGAGCAGAATTGAAGAATGTTGTGGTTTTACTTGGGAGGTGGATTCAAAAGTTTTTTGCTGCTAAATAGTATGGGTAACTTTTATTTTATTTTATGGTGGAAAAATAGGTTTCTCCCGAGTAACCCTGTTAGCAAAAACCCAGTCCAGGTTTTCAAATGGATACTATTGAATCAAGTGCTCTTAGTTAATCTTCAGTTTACTGGCTTCAGAAAAAAAACATCCCATGTCCACTCTGAAATGGAACGAACTTTAAACACAGCTTTCTGTTGTGCTCCTGGGTGGTTTGACACAATTCTAAACTAAAGACTTAGTGCACTCACAGCATGACCAAGATTGCCTCCCCCTCTCCTGCTGTTTCTTTATGGTGGCCCTTGATTGCAAACCTGCTATTACAGCCTTCTGGAATCCTTAACCCTTTCAAAGTAGTTTTTCCTTCCCTCTTTTTCTTAGTTCGCTCAGTATGTCAGTGATGGGTCTCAGAACGTGATTTTTGTAGACTGCATGACCAAAAATGTGCATAGGCTTCCATGAGCCAACAGTGGAATTGATTAAATTTTAATTGTTAAATTGTTCTCTTATTGTTATTAAGGGCCTGCTTTACAGTTTATAAATAAGAGTGTTTGTTCAAAAAGGGGGTTTAGAGCCAGGCAATGCTATTTAAGTGTAAAACGGAGCATCTCTTATTAGCTTTCTGACTTCTGGAATGTTTTTAACCTCCCGTTAGTTTTCTCATCTGAAAAAGAGTTGAGAATGAAAGCTACCTCAGGAAGTTGTGAAGATTAAATAAGCCAGGACCTACAGAGCACCTCTAACAGTGCTTGTCACGTGGGAGTTCATTAAATGTTAGCTATCAATGACTAAAGGCAGAATATGACTCCTATGGTGAGGGAAATAGTAAACTTTTCAAAATTTAAATGATTCGCAGAATCTTGTGGATGATTGATTTAAACACTCTATCCATACTGATGTATGCCATTAAAGACAAAGATATGAGGCATTTCTTTATTTGTTTATTTGTCTTTTTTTTTAGGGCCACACCAGTGGCATATGACATATGGAGGTTCTCCAGCTAGGGGTCAAATTGGAGCTACATTTGCCAGCCTACACCACAGCTACAGCAGCGTGGGATCTGAGCCGTGTCTGTGACCTACACTGCAGCTCTCGGCAACCCTGGATCCTTAACCCACTGAGCAGGGCCAGGGATTGAACCTGTGTCATCATGGATACTAGTCCATTGGTTAGCACTGAGCCACAACAGGAACTCCAGATGTGAGCCATTTAGATTCCTCTATTTGATAAGAAAAGTTTACTTTATATATATTTGAGAATTAGATAAAACACACCTCTCATAAAAAAACTGACCATATGAAATCACTTTTTTTTTTTTTTGTCTTTTTGCCTTTTCTAGGGCTGCACTCGCAGCATATGGAGGTTTCCAGGCTAGGGGTCTAATCGGAGCCGTGGCCACTGGCCTACACCACAGCCACAGCAACATGGGATCTGAGCCGCATCTGCAACCTACATCACAACTCATATCAACCCCGGAGCCTTAACCCAGTGAGCACGGCCAGGGATCGAAACTGCAACCTCATGGTTCCGAGTTGGATTCGTTAACCACTGAGCCACGACAGGAACTCCTGAAATCACTTTTTAAATAATTATAAATAGACATCAAATGAAAGAGTTCAGTCCCAGGACTGAAATCCAACGATAAGCTAAGATATGCAGGGAGCTAGCTTCCTGCTGCCCCATGGTGGCAGTTGATGTCAGCACAGTCTCCTCCCCTCAGATGGCCAATGGGACTCTGAGAATGCAAGTAACTAGAGAGCGCTCAAAGGTGAACAACCTACACTATCCTTATCATTCAAGACCACTGGGGAAAATAGGTGATAGGAAAAGGAACAGGATTCTAACCACATAAGAACAGATATGTCAGAAAGAGCCATGTTGGGAGGTATGTTGACTGGGAATATGCCATTAATCTAATGGCATGACAGAATAGCCCTAAATTATTTGTGAGTCTACATGCATGCCTGTGCAGATTGCCCTTGCAAATCTTCCCCTTTGTTAGTTTTCATTTTCTTTCCCCATCCTTTCCTTCTTTCTTTCCTTCCTTTCCCTCCCCCCCTTCCTTCTGGCCTATAAACTCAGCCTCCCTTCTAAAGAAAGCCCCATCCCTCCCTTCCTTCCTTCCTTCCTTCCTTTCCTCCCTCTTTCTCCCTTTCTCTCATCTTATTTATCTCTCAGTTTATTTCTCAAGTAATACACCCAGTAGTATTATATGATGCAGGTGTACTTGGAAAGCTGGTGCTTTGGTGACACTTCAAGACATTATAATTGGGAAAAAATCCTTTATTTAGAAGGGGGGCTGAGTTTATAGGCCAAATACATGGCACTGGAAACTACAACTACCTTATCTTCTTCCTTGCCTTGCTAAGCAACTCAGCTCTGCCTCAAAACTTGCAATTCCTACTAAGAAAGCACAAGTTACGTGATTAACTAGACTACCCATTCTTAGAAGGCAATTTATGATAAACTATTTCTTTTTCTAGAGTATGCTATTTATCCATGCCAAGCAGCTTCTCCAAATATTCACTCCCCACATATAGATTTCTCTCTAATTGGAGTCCAGGTAGATAGATTTTTCTTCATTTCATTGTAATTTCAGTCAGGTATTAGCAACCTCTACATATTGGAGTCTCAGATATTGCCTAGCTCTGCTCTTTCTGGGTTTTCAAACTTGAATTTCACTGTCTCCGCTCTTCCCACATCCAGTATATTGTCCAGTTTGGTCCATTTTGACCCTGTAATATTATCTTCCCTCACTGTCCTCCGTGATTTTCTCTCCATTCGCCTAAAGCACCAAGCTCAAGCCCCAAGGACATCTAAATTTTGCCACAGCCTTAAAACCTACTTCCTTCCTAGCTACCATCAAGAAAAGTATGATAGAGATAGTATATGCCGCAGAAAAGCCTTAGTTTGAATTCCACCTTCACCACTTACTTTGCTGAGTACTGTTTGGTAATCGATCATAATATTCTTCATCTTAAAATGGCAAAATAATTTCTTCAAAGAGTTATTCCTGCATAAGAATACAACATGCCGTTAGGAGCAATGTTGATACTTAAGTTAAATGCCTATTTCCATTTTCCTTTCTCTTCTCTGTGGAAGATTTAAGAGCAGGGCAGTGAAAACTGTTGCCTTGGTTACAAGTAATAAAGGAGTGCATTTTGAATAGAAGAAAATTTAAAGCAAGAAAGTAAATGACTAAAAGACCATTTACTTGTTATTATATCAGGCATTTATAACTCTAAACAACATCAGTGATAGAATATTTCTCCCTTAGAAAATCGTTTGTTAGTATAAATTCTAAAGAGTTGATGCTGTTGTTGAAGTTCAAATTAGCATATATGGAGTTTCTCTGATGGCTCAGCGGTTAACGAACCTGACTGGCATCCATGAGGACACAGGTTCGATCCCTGGCCTCGTTCAGTGGGTTAAGGATCTGGCATTGACATGAGCTGTGGTGCAGGTTGCAGACGCGTCTCAGGTCCTGAGTTGCTGTGGTCCTGGTGCAGGCTGGCGACTACAGCTCCCTCCAATTGGACCCCTGGCCTGGGAACTTCCTTATGCCATGGGTGCAGCCCTAAAAAGGCAGAAAACAAACAAACAAAAAAGATTAGCACATTTGTATTGCTTACCTTTTAATAAACATTGAATTGTATATAGACATTAATCAAGAGAACTTCCTACTATACAGTCTGTCCCCAACACATGCAAACTAAGCTGTATACCTTTGTTCAGTTATTACATTTGTAGTGGATTGTTAAGTGTTCAGAGATGCTTTGGGTAGGATTTAGATCTCCTGTTCCTGTGGTATTATATATCCTTGCATTTAAGTAGTAGATGTGAAGTAAACAATGATAGCCCAAGGTCTGAAAGATAAAAATGCAGAATTTGGATTACTTCCATTCAGCCAGTCTGTATGAGCATTTGGAACTTTTGTTTGTGTTTAAATTTTCTAAAAGTATCGTGAAATAAAATTTTTATGAATTGCCAAACTTACCTTTATGCTTAAGGATGTAACTGCCCATTGAATATTGATTGCTTCATGTGAAAGAACATTTTAAAACATAAAATTAATAAAAATATATTCTTCAGTCAGTTCAGTGAAGAGAGATTGACAAATCTGGCTAAATTTGCTATTGAATAGGAAATGCAAAATTTTCCATTTTTGTGAAGTTGTAAAAATTAAGCCTCTCAACAGAAATTTTAATATTATTATTCATTACTGTGGTAGATCAATACATATATTGGTCTTGTTCTAAACATACATTTAAAGACATTAGGAAGTTCATTTCTGTATGGGGGGGGGTGTGTGTGTGTATTTTACTCTATAATGTTGATTTAATTTTTAGTGGCATAATTATATCACAACATTGTAGAAAAACGTTTTAACTATAGCTTTCCCCCTCTTTATTATCATTAATTACCTTATTTCATGGTGATTAATGAAAATGATTTTGTGATAAAGAGGAAGTGGTTCTACAAAGTGACTGACTTTACATTTCATAAGTCACGTTGAATCGTCTTAACTCCAGGCCCTCTCTCTGTAGTTATTTTTATACATTAATGTAACTGTATTTCTTGAAGCACAGATCTGATTGTGCCATTTACTTGTCAAGTATTTTCTGGAACGTTTTCTTGTGTGTAGAGTAAAATCATATTCAGTTCCATTAGTGTGAGGTATTTATGGCTCGCCACCTCCTTGGGAAGGTTATCTTCCCATCTTCTTTTCCCGTGTCCCTTGATCCAGCTAGTTAGGCCTCACAGAGATCCTCTCAAAGCCTGTCTTCCCACCTGTGCCCTCCTCTCACCATAGTTTCTAATTCCACACCAGACCAGGATCAGCAGTCTGCTATCCATTTGTAAAGCCTTTCCTGATGTTGTGGGGGAAAGAATAGTCATACTCTCTTACTCTGAGTTCCCATAGCTCTTTGAGCTAGTAGGATTTCTCTTCTGAATTCTTAAATCTCTCATGGTATTTGTACCTTTCTATTTTTATAATAATTTTCTTTAAACTTCTCTCAGAGTCAAGTCTCCCTTAAGGCAAACTTAACATAGTTACCTCTTCAGAGAATCTTCGTGGCTGCTTGGATAAGCATGCTGCCTCTTCTTCTTCGCATCTACTCTGAGAGCTTCCCTTAGTCTGGGATCTGAGAAAGCTCTGAAGTCAAATATAAGACTGTGAGTTAATATGTGTAACTGTTGCATTAAATGAGCTGAAGTCAAAGGGATTTAATGGGCCACCATTCTTTCAAACACGTCCAGTGGGCTAGCTTTTCTTGCTTTTGGGCAAAATTTTGTTAAGTTTCATAGACTTTCTAGTCCTTTCTCAATCATAGCTACTACAGTCTTATTGCAGAAACTGAAATGTCCTGGCAATGCTAAATTTTACCTGAGCCCTTTGCTACTGACAATAACAATGGCTAAGAAATCCCCTCACTCCTTTATGTTCTGAGAAACAGCCTATTGCAAATTACCACCCTTTCCCATATGACTTAGAGAAGACAAATGGGTGCCCCCTTGTTTACTTATGACAAGGCCAGACACAGACCCTGCAGATTCTTTCTTTGCCTCATAAATGATTAGCTGGACCACTTGTCCTCACTGATCAATTGGAACAAAATCATTTATTAACCAAACTTTGGTTAAGTTTCTCTTTTCTTTTTCAGGCCTCTGAATTTCAATCTATCTTCAGCTTGAGCCATATACAACTTCTCCTGAGAGCGGGCTGACTTCAAAGTAAAACATTCTCTGATCTCTTCTCCAATCATACCACCCTTTCATCCTACTTCCCAACACCTGGTTCTTTCTAGCCTCATTTAATCCTCCCCTCTGCCTGAACCTTGAAATGGTTGCAGATATTATGGTCAGAGTGTTCTCTCTGATGTAATAGTCCTTCCCTTATTTTGCAATAATCCTTTGAATAACGTCTTTCCATACAAAATCCAAATTTTAAAAAATTTGGCATTATGCTCCAATGTAACAACGTAAACTCTCCTCTAATGATTTTTGTTTCTAATTGTTTTCTTTAAAAATTTTTATTATAGTTGATTTACAGCGTTCCAATTCCTGCTGTACAGCAAAGTGACTCATTCTTACATCTATATAGATATATATTCTTTTTTAAATTTTATTTTCCATTATGGTCAATTCCAGAAGATTGGATATAAGGATCTTGTTTATCCATTCTAAGTCTAATAGTTTGCATCTACTAATTCCAAACTCTTAGTCCCTCCCAATCCTTTCCCACTCCCTCTTGGCAACCACAAGTCTGTCCTCTATGTCTGTAAGTCTGTTTCTGTTTTGCAGATCAGTTCATTTGTGCCATCTTATTTTTTAAATTCTTTTTCCTATTTTTATTCAAGTATAGATGATATACAATGTGCCAACTTCTGATGTACAGCAAAGTGACCCAGTCATACATAAAATATACTCTTTTTCCTCACATTATTTTCCATCACATTCTATCCCAAGAGATTGGATATAGTTCCCGGTGCTATACAGTAAGACCTCATTGCTTATCCATTCTAAATGTAATAATTTCCATCTACTAATCCCAGACTCCCAGTCCATCCCACTTCCTCCCCTCTCCCCACTGGCAATCACGAATCTATTCTCTATGTCTGTGGATCTGTTTCTGTCTTGTATATAGGTTCATTTTTACCATATTTTAGACTTCACATATAAGTGATATCATATGGTATTTGTCTTTGTCTTTCTGACTTACTTCACTTAGTATAATAATCTCTAGTTGTGTCTATGTAGCCACAAATGGCATTATTTTGTTATTTTTTATGGCTGAGTAGTATTCCATCATATATATGTACCATATCTTCTTAATCCATTCATCTGTTGGAGGACATTTAGGTTCTTTCCATATCTTGGCTATTGTGAACAGTGCTGCTATGAATGTGATGTATCTTTTTGAATTATAGTTTTGTCCGGAAAGATTTAAACATAAGACATGACACCTTAAAACTCCTAGAAGGAACACGGGCAAAACATTCTCTGACATCAACCATAAAAATGTTTTCTTAGTTCAGTTTCTCAAGGCAATAGAAATAAAAACAAAAATAAGCAAATGAGACCTAATTAAACTGACAAGTTTTCGCACAGCAAAGGATACCATAAAAAAAATGAAAAGAAAAAGAGAACCTATGGAATGGGAGAAAATAGTTGCAAATGACACAACCAACATGGGGCTTAATTTCCAAAATATACAAACAACTCATACAACTCAACAACAACAAAAAGCAAACAACGCAATTAAAAAATAGGCAGGGAGTTCCCTTCGTGGCTTGGGAGTTCCCTTCGTGGCTGGGAGTTCCCTTCTTGGCTCAGTGGTTAATAAATCCGACTAAGAACCATGAGGTTGCGGGTTCGATCCCTGGCCTTGCTCAGTGGGTTAAGGATCCGGCGTTGCCGTGAGCTGTGGTGTAGTTTGCAGATGCGGCTCGGATCCCGCGTTGCTGTGGCTGTGGCGAAGGCCGGCAGCTACAGCTCCTGTTAGACCCCTAGCCTGGGAACCTCCATATGCCGCGGGCGCGGCCCTACATAAAGGCAAAAAGACAAAAAAAAAAAAAAAAATAGGCAGAAGACCTAAATAGAAATTTCACCTAAGAAGACATACCAATGGCCAGTAGGCACATGAAAAGATACTCAGCATCACTAATTATTAGAGAAATGCAAATCAAAACTACAGTAACTTACTACCTCACACCAGTCAGAATGGCCATTATTAATAAGTCTACAGATAAAAATTGCTGGAGAGGGTATGGAGAAAGAGAACACTCTTACAATGTTGTGGAAATGTAAATTGGCACAACCACTATGGAAAAGAGTATGGAGTTTCTTTAGATAAGTACCATCCAGCTATCCCACTCCTGGGTTTACATCCGGACAAAAAATCTTCTCTAATTTAGAGCTTCCTTCTGCCCCAGTGTGGTACTGCTTTAGATCTGGAAGGCTTCTTTTCCTCTTACTTTGTTAGCTCTTTGTCTCTTACTAGTTAAAGTTCTGGCCTCTTCACAGCTGGCCAGGGAAGCCAGAATTTCTGGAAGGGACTCCAGCAGATATCATTGGGATTTGTTATTGATGATCTCTGAACTTTTATTTTTTTTTTTTTCCGGCTGCATTTTTGTGGGTTTCTTAGAAAGTAACACCTCTGGGAGTTCCGATGCCATCTTCCCTCCTCCAGTAGGTCACCTCAGCCTCTGGACCTCAGAAGGCCACCTGGGACCAGCTCCCTTTCCCCAAGACAATGCTTTTGAGCAGAATCCCTTTCAAAAAGGACCTCAGACCATTGCCCTCCTGTGGTGCTATGTCTTTGGAGAAATACTTCTCACTTGGAGTGCACCCCAAGTTTTCTATCTTTGCCTCAGTTACTCGCTATCTTTTTATTTCTCAGTCATGAGATAGAACCTTGCTCAGTTTCCCAGATACCCTGAGTGGATCTCTTGTAGTCTTTCACTTGACTATATACCTCCCTCTACTCTTCCCTTCCCCACATGAAGCAATGAAGGTAATACCCCACCCCCATACCTGTAATAGCATCCTCCTTCTTCCTCAAAAGTCTCCTATAGCCTCAAGCTACATGGTGAGAAAAGGATTTCAAATCCAGTTTTCAAAAATTCTGCATAGGTAGTATAGAACCTTAATTTGGAATATAGGAATCTGTGCCACCTATTTTAGGGCCTTTGCTAAAACTATGAAGAAAAACACTCTATTACATATATTATATATATTTTTTTTTTCTGGAGAAATTTTGGTCAAAGTGGTAATCAGAGTCGCAAAATGATCTCCAACCCAAAGAATGGTAAGACTGATTGGTCATACCAGGTGGCCTGCCACGCACTTTCACATCTTCTGTGTCATTCACTCAGCCTCACTATTATCCTTTTGTCAATTTAAAACATTTCTATTTTTCATTCAAGATTTAGTAATGACACTCTCTCTCTCCTGAAGCTACCCCTTTCACTGCTCCCATATGTGCAACAAAGTCCTGCCTTCCATGTGCCTTACTAACAGCTTTATCTATATCTCCACATAACACATTAGTTTTCATTAATTTTTTAATTTAAGAAATACTGACTGCCCCAGATATGCCAGTACTATACTGTGTCAGGCTGTGAGGACACAGCAGGGAGCAAGGTGGCCATGAACTGGCCTCATGGAAGCTTATTTCTATTGCCACATCAGAAGATCAGGGACCAAGATTTTCTGTTTATTAGTATTTCATCCTCAAGATGTGCTTTATGGGAAACATTTAATGTATGTTTTAAATGAAAGAGTTAATGCACAGTTACACAGTATGTTGACTTCTGTGGCCCTGAATATGTTTATTAAAACTTATCAGCTGAAAAGATAACTGTCTCAGAAGAAAGAGGATAGGCTATTTGGCTTGAAAGAAGCTTGTACAACTAATTTTATATTATATTCAGAATCTGCTGGCATAGTAGCTTCTTTGGTTTTTGTGAGGTTGCTGGCATCTAAGGCTATTCCAGAGAGGTACAATGGGAGAAAGGCCTGCTCTTACATTTTTCTTTTACATTCTTGAGAATATAAAACTGTAGGGCACTGTTGATCAATTATTGCAGTATTGCATTTACTCAACAAATACTTAATATCTGCAACATGGGAAAATGTGTACTTGGCAATAGTGAAGATCAAAGAATAATAAACCGAGTTGTCTATCCTAGAGGAGTTTATGGCTTGATGAGGAAAAGAGAGGCAAAAGGCTAACTTTATGGTGTAAAGCATAATATATTTCATTGGAAAAGTATAAATGATGATATGGGAGGCCCCAGAGGTGAAAAGTAATCACTTGGATTATGGTTCTGGGAAAAGATAATCTTCATAAAGATGATGCCATAAGAACTGGAACTTGAAAACTATAAATTATAAAAAGCAGAGCTCTTTAGACAGAGAAGAGCAGGACCAAAAGCAGGAAGATGGGAAAGTACAGTTTATGTAATTGATCTGTGAATATTTACATGTGTACATGGCTCAACATGAAGCATTTCCCATAAAGAGTTTGTCATTGGTCCCTAAGACTTACTTTGATCCTTAACAGAATAATATCTTTAGAGCTTGCAATGCCCTGATGACCCTATAGATCTTGTGGGATGTATGAAACAATTTTGGGAGCCCAGGGGCTTGGCCCTTTCTTTGGTGGTGTCTGCTTTTAGTGGGAAGTAGAACATGTGGACAAATTTCTTATTTAAATCCAGCAAACTATTTGCAACAGTTTTCCTGTTAAAGCTAAAAGTCATGTTTTAAAATTGCCATGGACTTTACATATAGATGCACTAATGAAACCAGAATCTAGGTCAGTATGTTCTTGGGATCACATTTAAACTCGGCGACCACCATCTGCCCCGCCTGGGAAGGGTCACAGCTTAATTGCTCACATATTTGACTCAGAATCAAAATAGTTTTCCTCTTAGTTTAGCCTTTTTCTCCCACATTTATCTGCATTCTCGTGTCGATTTTTCGTGTTTTTGTCAACCACCTCTCCCTAGACTTTTTTTTTTCTTTCTGGCATTCTTCCACTTTGTAGGCTGTCTGCATACAAGCCAGGAAAATGCGTGCTTGCCCAGTTTATTTTTCTTTGTCTTTAAATCTGCGTGTTTTGCTGCTCCACTGATAAGGCTGATTGCAATTACTCATTAACCCCACTGTGGTGTAGCAGTCATTGGGCTAAGTAATTTACATTGTTTATTATTTTAATCCTCATCATAATCTTTAAAATGGATAATCCTAGTCCACAGTTGAGGAAACTGGGGCCCAAAGAGATTATGTAAATCCCTTAGCAAGGATCAGGGTTGGATCCTTTAAAAGTTCGGCCTGCCTCTGAAACCTCTTCTTTCTTGACAGAGTCCTTGAGCTTCAAGTTGTGCAGTTAAGTTTGGGTATATTAAAACAATTTGCCATAAATTCAAAACGTTGGTGAATACTTATGAGGAAAATATATTTAAATAGCTATTCGTATACAATATCCATTTTGTTAACCACTGCCATAAATGTTAACATTATAGATCATCTGCACTTTTCACACGGTCCATTTGACACGATGCTCAAATAGTAGAACCAGTGAAATACAGATCAAAAATTGCTCAGACTTATAGGCTGAGCCTAGAGACTGTCCTACCCCTACTCCCTCCTCTGTAGATCAGGAAACTGAGGACTGAGAAGGCTGAATTATTGTCTGAGGGGACATAGATGGTGGGACATCATGGCTAGAAAATGTTTACTGACTTCGCTGTAGGACTTTTTGTGATTCAAAGCATATGGAAATTTTTATTTTAATGATATTTTCTTCCAGTCTATGAACACAGGATGTCTTTCCATTTATCTGTGCATTCTTTCATTTCCTTCACCAATGTATTGCAGTTTTCAGTGTACAGGTTTTTATCTCTTTAGCAAGGTTTATTTCTAAGTTTTATTCTTTTTGATGCAATTATAGAGGGGATTGCTTTCTCATTTCTTGTTTCATATAGTTCATTGTTAGTGTATAAAAATGCAACTGATTTTTGTGTGTGGATTTTGTGTCCTGCAACTTTACTTAATTCATTTATTAGTTCTAACAGTGTTTTGTTTGTTTTTTGTAGAATCTTTAGGGTTTTCTATGTGTAAGATCAAGTCTTCTGTGAACAAATTGTTTCAATTCTTCCTTTCTGATTTGGATGTATTTTATATCTTTTTCTTGTCTAATTGCTCTGGCTAGACCTTCCAGTAGTATGATTATTAGATATGGCAACAGTGGCCATCCTTGTCCCTGATCTTAGAGAAAAGCTTTCAGCTATTCACTGTTGAATATAATGTTAGCTGTGGTTTCATCATATGAGGGCTTTGTTGTATTGAGGTACATTACTTCTTATACCTAGTTTGTTGAGTGTTTTTATCATGCATGAATTATTGTTACGTTTTGTCAAATGCTTTTTTTTAACTTATTATGATCATTTGATTTTAATCCTTCATTTTATTAATGTGGCGTATCACATTTATTGGTTTGTTTATGCATCCCAGGGTTAAATCCAACTTAATTGTTGTATAAATCCTTTCAATGTGATGTTGACTTCTGTTGCTAGTATCTTGCTGAGAATCTTTGTATCTGTATTCATCATGGATTTCAATGTCATGATACTGTTTTCTTGTACTGTCTTTGGCTTTGGCATCAGAGAAATACTGGTTTCATAAAATGAGTTTGGAAGTGTGTACACTGTCAGTAGAAATGTAAAATAGTGCAACCACTATGGAAAAGAGTATGGACGTACTCTTGAAAATGGAACTGCTATATGTTCCAGAAATCTCGCCCCTGTGATATATCCAAAATAGTGAAAATCAAGACACATGATGGACCTGGAAGACATTATGTTTAGTGATAAGTCAGGGAAAGACAAATTTTGCATGATTCAAGTTTTATGAGGTATTTAAAATAGGCAGACTATAGATTGGTGATTGCCAGGAGATGGTGGGGAGGAGGAAATGAGTTGTTCAATGAATATAAAGTTATAGTTACACAAGATGAGTAAGTCCTACAGATCCGCTATGCAACATACTGGCTATTGTTAGAAATATGGTGTCTATCGACAGAGGAATGGATAAAAAAGATGTGGTACATATACATATATTATCACAACCTAATTTTACAACATTTCCATCCCAAACCCCCAGCTCATCCCAACCCCCACCCCCAACATGTCTCCTTTGGTAACCATAAGTTTTTCAAAATCTGGGAGTCTGTTCTGCAAATAAGTTCATTGTACCTTTTTTTAGATTCCACATATAAGTGATAATATATGATGTTTGTATCTCACTGTATAACTTCACTTAGCGTGATAATTTCTATGTCCGTCCGTGTTGCAGCAAATACCATTATTTCGTTCATTTTTATGGCTGTGTAACATTCTATTGTGTATATGTACCACATCTTTTTTATCCATTCCTCTGTCGATGGACACTTAGATGGCTTCCATATCTTGGATTTTGTATATAGCACTGCAATGAACATTGAGGATCACATATCTTTTTGAGTCATGGTTTTCTCTGGATAGATAGGAGTGTGTTTGCTAGATCAAATGGTAATTCTGTTGTTAGTTTTTTGGGGGAATCTCCATACTATTTTCCATAATGGTTGTACCAATTTACCTCATAAGAGTTTTGCTTTGCATTTCTCTAATAATTAGTGAAGTTGAACATCTTTTCATGTGTTTTTTGGCCATATGCATGTCTTGCTTGGAGAATTGTCTGTTTAGATCTTCTGCCTATTTTTTGATGTTTTTTTTTTTTTTGGTATTGAGCTGCAGAAGGTGTTTTATATATTTTGCAGGTTAATCCCTGTCAGTCACTTCATTTGCAAATATTTTCTCCTGTTCTGGGGGTTTTCTTCTTATTTTGTTTGTTTCCTTTGCTGTGCAAAAACTTTAAAGTTTCATTAGGTCCCATTTGTTTATTTTTATTTTTATTGTCATTATTCTAGGATGTGGATCTGAGAAGATATTGCTGTGGTTTCTGTCAGAGGGTGTTTGGCCTATGTTTTCCTGTCAGAGTTTCATAGTGTCTGGTCTATTATTAAGGTCTTTAGTTCATTTTGAGTTTATTTTTGTGTATGGTATTAGGGAGTGTTCTAATTTCATCCTTTTATATGTAGCTGTCCAGTTTTGCCAGCACAACTTATTGAAGGAACTGTCTTTTCTCCATTATATATTATTGCCTCCCTTGTCATAGATTAGTTGACTGTAGGTGTGTGGTTTCAGTTATGGACTTTCTACCCTAATTTACTGATCTATATTTCTGTTTTTGTGCCAGTACCATATTGTTTTGATGACTGTAGCTTTGCAGCATCATCTGAAGTCAGAGAGACTGATTCTTCCAGCTCCATTTTTCTTTCTCAGGATTGCTTTGACTGTTCTGGGTCTTTTGTGCTTCTAAATAAACTTCAAAGTATTTCATTGTAGCTCTGTGAAAAATGTCCTTGGTAACTTGATAGGGATTGCGTTGAATCTGTAGATTGCCTTGGGTAGATAGTCATTTAGACAATATTGATTTTTCCACTCCAAGAGCATGGTATATCTTTCCATCTGTTGGTGTCATCTTTGATTTCTTTCATCAGTGTCTTGTAGTTTTCAGAGTACAGGTCTTTTTCTCTTTATGTAGGATTATTCCTAGGTATTTTTTCTTTTTGATGAGATGGTAAATGGGATTGTTTCCCTAATTTCTCTTTCTGATCTTTTGTTGTTAGTATATAGAAATGTAGGAGATTCTGTGTATTATTTTTGGATTCTGCAAGTTTACCAAATTCGTTGATATGCTCTAACAGTTTTATGGTAGCATCTTTACGATTTTCTGGGTATAGTATCATGTATCTGCAAACAGTGATAGTTTTACTTCTTCTTTTCCAATTTGGATTCCTTTTATTTCTTTTTCTTCTCTGATTGCCATGAATAGGACTTACAAAACTATCTTGACTAGTAGTGGCAAGAGTGGATATCCTTGTCTTGTTCCTGATCTTAGATGGAATTTTTTCAGCTTTTCACCAATGAGAATGATGCTAACTGCGGGTTTCTCATATATGGCCTTTATTATGTTGAGCTAGGTTCCCTCTATGCCCAATTTCTAAAGGATTTTTATCAGAAATAGGTGTTGTATTTTGTCAAAAGCCTTTTCTGCCTCTATTGAGAGGATCATATGGTTTTTATTCTTCAGTTTGTTAATGTGTATCACACTGACTGATTGAAAAATCCTTGCATCCCTGGGATGAATCCCACCTGATCCTGGAGTATAATCCTTTTATGTATTGCTAGATTTGGTTTGCTTGTATTTTGTGAGGATTTTTGCATCTGTGTTCATAAGTGATATTGGCCTATAATTTTCCTTTTTTTGTGTGTGTGGTATCTTTGTATTATTTTGGTATCAGGGTGATGGTGGCTTCATAGAATGAGTTTGGGAGTGTTTCTTCCTCTGCAATTTTTGGAAATAGTTTCAGAAAGATGTTTAACTCTTCTCTAAATGTTTAATATAATTCACCTGTGAAGCCATCTGGTACTGGGCTTTTTTTTTTTTTTTTTTACCATAGTTTCAATTTCAGTACTTGCGATTGGTCCATTCATCTTTACTGTTTCTGCTTGGTTTAGTCTTAGAAGTTTGAACTTTTGTAAGAATTTGTCCATTTCTTCTAGGTTGTCCATTTTATTGGTGTGTAGTTGCTTGTATTAGTCTCTTATGATCCTTTGTGTGTCTGTGGTGTCCATTGTAACTTCTTTTTCATTTCTATTTTTATTGATTTGAATCATCTCTCTTTTTATCTTGATGAGTCTGGCTAAGGATTTATCAATTTTGTTTTTCTTTTCAAAGAACCAGCTTTTAGTTTCATTGATCTTTTCTATAGTTTTCTCTGTTACTATTTCATTTATTTCTGCTCTGATCTTTATGATTTCTTTCCTTCTGCTAACTTTGGATTTTGTTTGTTCTTCTTTCTATAGTTGCTTTAGGTGTAAAGTTAAATTGTTGATTTGAGATTTTTCTTGTTTCCTGAGTTAGGCTTGTATTGCTATGAACTTCCCTCTTAGAGTGTCTTTTGCTGCATCTCATAGGTTTGGGAATGTTGTGTCTTTGTTGTCATTTGCTTCTAGGTATTTTTTAATTTCCTCTCTGATTTCTTCAGTGATCTATTGGTTGTTTAGTTGCTTGTTGTTAATCTCAATTTATTTCTAATTTATTTGTTTTTGTTCATTTCCATAGAATGTATTTAGGTTGTTCTGTGTTCATCCTATGAAGTGGTTTACTTTTCATATCATATCAATATTAGCAGCCCTTTTGGAATTATGCTTAATATTGGATTTTTCATTTATCCTTTTCAGTTGTTCTTTGTTACTTCCTATGTATTTAATGTTAGCTGTTATTTTTATGTAATCTGTCAACAGTGGGATTTTATTTCCATACAGTAAACACTGTTGGTGAATTTCATCTTGTCTAAATATTAAAAATATAGGTCTGTGACTAAAATGAGAACTGTTGCTTCATCATCTGCTTCCGTAAGTGATTAGCTGGGTAACTATGGGCTATTTAATCTATCTGTTCATTTTCCTCAACTGTAAATTTTTGTTGATAATAATCCCATTTATAAATTTGTGAGTGTTAAATGAGGTAACACATTTAAAACCATTATTTAAAAAATGTATTCTCAATTTAAAAATCTATACGAAAACATTTATTTTTACCATATTCAAGGAAAAAGAAACAAGCATTCTCTCTATATATTTTTACAAATATCTTTAGAACCATGATGAGAATATATTTGGAATCTTTCATAATCTTATAACCATTTATAAGATAAAGTTTTTTTTTCACTTTCACATAGTAGTAATCACAGGATGGCTACAATTTAGAATTCTTGTTTGTAAAACAATTATAGTAAACGTTTCCCATGGTGTTAAATTTCATAAGTATAAGTTTAGTGCTATTTAATATTCCCAGAAGTTGGTAATTTGAAATTTGTGTTAGTTTTTCCCCTTGTTGGATATTTATGTGCTACAGCAGAAAGTGCACAGATTTTGGACTTAACATAGTTACTTTGTATACTGGTTGAGCAATATTGGGCAGGCTGTCTAACATCTTTGAACCTTAATTTTCTTGTCTATAAAATGGGAATAATTATTTATATCTACCAGGAATAGTTTATTTAAAACAAATTATACAGGCAATACTCTGATGTAGTGTAGTATCAAAATGCTTCTCTTCACTAACCCCAAAGAGTTTCATCCATCCCTACTCTAATTTTTGCTTAAATATTTTCTTAAATAGAAGATTGTCTAATACTATTTTGAGAGAATTGTTAAACTGGATTTGTCAGATTTTTCTAAGAAATAAGGTTATCAAGTCTAGACTGAGCCCAGTTAAAGAAACCTTTCTTTCGAATATCATTCTTGTGTTTAAAATTGACTTAAGATATTTGACCTAATCTATAGTTTTGGAATTAAGAATTAATCATTTTACTTTGAAGCTATTGTAGCAAAACCCAACAAACAAAAACTAATTTCTCCATATTGTTTTGCATAGTGCCAATTTACATTTCCATCAGCGAAGTACTAGTTCCTTTTTTTCCCATATCCTAACCAACAGTTGTATTTGTGGTCTTTTTGATGATAGCCATTCTGAACATATGTGAAGTGATATCTCATTGTAGTTTTGATTTGCATTTCTCTGATGATTAGCGGTGTTGAATAACTTTTCATGTGCCTATTGCCCATCAATATGTCTTTGGAGAAATGTTTGTTTAGGTCTTCTGCCCATTTTTAGTCAGATTATTATTTTTTTTAAATTGAGTTTTATGAGCTGTTTATATATTAACCCTTTATCAGTTATATCATTTGCAAATATTTTCTCCCATATAGTAAGTTGTATTTTCATGTTGTTGATGGTTGCCTTTGCTGTGCAAAAGCTTTTATGTTTAATTAGGTCCTATTTGTTTATTTTTGCTTTTATTCTTTTGTCTTAGGAGATAGATCAAAATATATCGCTACAGTGTTTATCAGAGAGTTCTGTTTATGTTCTTTGCCAGGATTTTATGGTTTCAGATCTTATATATAGGTCTTTAATTCATTTTGAGTTTATTTTTATAAATGGTGTAAGGAAATGTTCTAATCTCATCTTTTACATGCAGCTGTCCTGATTTTCCAGCATCACTTCTTGAAGAGACTGTCTTTTCTGCATTGTATATTCTCACTCTTATTGTAGATTAATTTTCCATAAGTGTATGGATTTATTTATAGGCTTTCCATTCTGTTCTTTTGATCTATGCATCTCTTTTTTGTGCCAATACCATGCTATTTTGATTATTGTAGCTTTGTGGAATGGTCTGAGAACAGGGAAGGTGATACCTCCAGCTTTGTTCTTTTTTTTTTCCCCAGATTTCTTTGGCAATTCATGGTCTTCTGTGATTCCATATAAATAGAATTGTTTTTTTCTAGTTCTATAACAATGTCATGGCTATTTTCATAGTGATTGCATTAACTCTGTAGATTGCTTTGGATAATACGATTTTTTTAACTATTAATTCTTCCAGAACAAGAACACTAGAATTTCTTTGTGTCACTTTCAAATTCCTTCATTTATATTTTATAGTTTTCAGAATATAGGTATCCCACCTCCTTGGTTAAATTTACTACTAGATATTTTATTCTTTTTGATGTGATTGTTTTTTGGCTGCATCCACTGTATATGGAAGTTCCTGGACCAGGGATTGAACTTCCATCATAGCAGCAAACTGGCCTGCTTCAGTAACAACACTGGATCTTTAACCCTCTCCACCACAAGGGAAATCCTGATGTGATTTTAAATAAGGTTGTTTTCTTGCTTTATCTTGCTGATAGTTTGTTATTAGTGCATAGCAAGAGATGGCTGTATATTAATATTGTATCCTGCAACTTTACTGAATAATGAATTCAGTATTATTTGTAATAGTTTTTTTTTTTTTTTGATATGGACTTTAGAGCTTTCTATATAATATCGTGGCTTCTGCAAATAGTGAGTTTTACTTCTTCCCTTCCAATTTGGATGCCCTTTCTTTACTGTTCTTATCTTATTGCTATGGCTAGGACTTCCAATACTATGTTAAATTGAAGTGGCAAGAATTGGCATCCTTGTTTTGTTCCTGAATTTAGAAGAAAGACTTTCAGCTTTTCACCAGAGTATGATGCTAGCTGTAGGTTTGTAATAAATAGCCTTTATTATGTTGAGATATAGTCTCTGTACCAATCACAATGAGACCTTTTATCGTGATTGGATGTTGCATTTTGTTAAATGCTTTCTCTGTGTCTATCGAGATGACTATTTGATCTTTATCTTTCCTTTTGTTAATGTGCTATACTGGTTGATTTGTCAATATTGAACCATCTTTGTGACTCTGAATTAAATAGCACTTGAACATGATGTACAATCCTTTTTATATGTTGTTGGAGATTTCTCAAAAAACTGAAAATACAAATACCATATGATTTGGAATTCCACTCCTGGGTATATACTGGAAGAAGACAGAAACACTAATTCAAAAAGATACATGCACCCCCTATGTTCACACCTACATTATTTACAATAGACAAGATATAGCAGTAACCCAAGTGTCTATCAAGAGATGAATGGATACAGAAGATGTGGGATTGTGGGGTGTGTGCATACATACACACATATATTTAATGGATATTACTGAGGCATAAAAAACAATGCATTTTATCATTTGCAATAACACGGATAGACCTGGAGCATGAATACTGTAAATCACTTATATGTGGAATCTAAAAAATAAGTCAAATGAATGAATAAACAAAACAGAACAGACTCACAGATATAGATAACAAACTAGTGGTTACCAAGGGGAGAGAGAGAAGGAAGGAGGAGCAAGATAGGAGTATGAATGGGATTAAAAGGTATGAACTACTTGGAGTTCCCATGGTGGTGCAGCAGAAATGAATCCGACTAGGAACTATGAGGTTGTGGGTTCGATCCCTGGCCTCACTCAGTGGGTTAAGGATCCAGCGTTGCTGTGAGCTGTGGTGTAGGTTGCAGATGCAGCTTGGATCCTGTGTTGCTGTGGCTGTGGTGTACGCCAGCAGCTGTAGCTCTGATTTGACCCCTAGCCTGGGAACCTCCATATGCCACAGATGCGGCCCTATAAAGCAAAAAAAAAAAGGCATGAACTATTATGTATAAAATAGACAACAGGGTTATATTGTACAATACAGAGAACTATAGCCATTATTTTATAATAACTTCAAACGTACAAACTATAAAAATACTGAATGATTCTGTTATATACTTGAAGCTAATATATTATAAATCAAGTATACTTCAATAAAAAACTAATTTCTTATCATATTATGTTACGTATGTATATGATATAGCAATTTATCTTTCATTATTTTGTCTTCAAATACAAATAATTGTAGCAGATTAAGAAATTTGTGATTCTGCCTCTGTAACTCTTACTGTATGTTCTAATATATTCAGGCAACATTCTAATAGATTGTCAACTTGATTATCCTTTTTTCAACCTAAAAGAAATTGCATCAGAATTTTTAAAATAGGAGTTCCCGTAGTGTCTCAGTGGTTAACAAAACTGACTAGCATCCATGAGGATGCAGGTTCGATCCCTGGCCTTCTTCAGTGTGTTAAGGATCCAGCGTTGCCGTGAGCTGTGGTGTAGGTTGCAGATACACCTCAGATCCTGCGTTGCCATGGCTATGGCGTAGGCTAGCAGCTACAGGTCTGATTCAAGCCCTAGCCTGGGATCCTCCATATGCCGCAGGTGTGGCCCTTTAAAAAAAGGAATTTTTAAAATAAATTCACAATCGGGATAGTTGATAATTATTCATACCTGTTTTCTTACTTACCAAAAGTGTTTTGAGATATCATTAATTTTTTTGTATCATTTCTCAAAGGCTTTTCCAATTTCAAATATATCTGTTGGAGCAAAAGGAAAAAAAATTACAATAAAATAATTCCTGGAATTGCAAATGAAATCACCAAAATATGAAAAGTGACTTATTGATCCATGTGGAATGCTTCTCAACCCTATCTTTTCTTTTCCATAATTCTCTTTCAGAATATCTCATTGCTTAGTGCCTTGGGTAATTCTCTTAGAGAGGTTTATGTTATTTTTTTCGCATTAACATCTGATTTAAAACACAAATGGCATTAAGCTAGCAGTTGATAAAATATACCACATGGCACATTTTATTGGTGAAAAAATATTAGAGTGAAATGTTTTTATCTAAAAACATACATAATGATTGACTTAGGGAAGGTCAATGCAGGCTGTTAAACACAGAGAAATTCTAAAATGTATAATACATGAACAGTTATTTGGAAGACTGAAAGTCAATTTTATTTGGGAGTATGATGATCATTATATTTATTATCTGATATGAATTATGTTAAAATTTTGCTTGAAAATTTCTCCTAAGCTTCCTAACTGGCACCATGCACAATAATCATTGTGAAGAGAAGAGGGTACAAAGAATGATGTTCAACCTCTGAAATGTTCACTGAGCTGAGCTTGCAATGACTTTCAGCTTTCATCTCCAAGGTCTGTCTTACAAAGTTTTAGCAGTGAGTGCTGAATGATTGACTGAAATTTAGCATTGCTTCTGAAGATAAGCACAGGCTTATAGTTTCAAACTCCTATTTCAGATACAAAAGGGTCAGGACTCTGTCGACACTTAGGTCAAAGCTAAGATTTTTCTTGTGTTGTTTGTTTGTTTGCCCAGGTAATTTTCAATTACAAGCCCAAAGAAGAGGTAACATTCAAGTGGTGTGATCTCAGGGGTAGCTGTGAGCCCTTCTCCCTCCTCAGCTTACCCAGATTTCTCCCATCTGCTCTCTAGTACTTGAAATTCCATTAATAAAGAACCTAGATTTAAATTCCACCCTTGAAGATAAGAAAGTGGGGATTAAAACACAAATACTCCCTTTGAAAGAGAACACATTGACTTAAAGCCACTCTAAAATATCTAGTATATCAGATCCCTGACTCAAAGCGGGTTTTGTTGTCCAGGTAAGAAGAGAAGAAGTGAACTTCATAGAAAAAGGACGTGTTGGCAGAGTATAATGAACACTGTTTTTACTTTTTCACCTTCCTTAAGCAAATTATTTTCAGCTACATTCAAGCATAGGCCCCTTTCTTTCATTTGGTAAACATAGTACTCCTCTTTTCTTTTTGTTTTTTTTCCCTCAGAACATTTTTCTCTGAAATATTGGATGCTCTAAGTGCATCTCAGTCTCCTAGTTTGGGAAAAGATTACAGAACAGGACACTGAAAATGTGTGTTTGGCATTGTTGCATTGCTCTTTGACAGTCTGAAAAGTGTTATGGAGAAACTTATAGATGTCTGAAGACAAGATCATTTTTTTTGAAATTTACAAGAAAGTAAATTCTTCAAACTTCTTACTGTTGAGAAACATTCCAGAACAGATTATGAAAAGATTGACTGTATGAGCTAAAACAAATGAATGGTAATCACTGGGTTTATGAACAAAAGCATGGCAAGTTTTGCATTAATTTTCTTTTTAGACTGTGGGTCAGGAGCCTCGTATAGCCATAGTGCTCCCTAATCTTAGTACAATATTTGGTATACTCTCAAGGGACTAGATGGAGAAATTTGTGCTGGAAAATAATATGGTTAGGTGGACTTGTAACTTGTTGGGAGCCATGTGTAAAAATCACTGATTAAAATGATGTATGTTCTCCTTGGCCCTGTTCTGTTCAATATTTTCAAATATAACCTTGATAAAGTTGTAGATGATGAGAAAGAGCAGAGTGATCTACTCTATCAGATGATAGAATCAATGTTCACAACTGACTGGCTGGTATTATATACTACAAGCTTATCATGAATAGGAGTAATTTAGCACCCCAATCTCCCCGCACAAATTTAAGATGAATTACATATGGGTTAAGAGCAGCATGTGTGAGAAAGATTTATGGGTAAAAGTACTATATGCAAAGCAAATGTGATGACAGACCCGCTCTCTACATAGGTCAAACAATACCACATAGTGTGCTGAAGACATACTATCCCATTTTAATTGGAATACAGATAAACTATAAAGTGTCCAAGAAGAAAGATTGAGGTAGTGAAAAACCTCGTTTACATTATGAAACTTTTTGGCATGTAAAACTTTGATATTGCTATCTCCTAATTCTCTGTCATGTAGGAGCTGTCACTTATTGAAAAACCCTTCAGATATTCTTGAAGTTTGGTCAGTGTTGCAGACAGTGGTCATTTCTGGTAGTACGATGTCGTTCTCTCATCATGGGCTGTCAGGGAGTCAGTGAATGCAACTCAGATGAATTAGAGAAAACATTCTTTGCTTTCCTAAAAATATGGACAGAAGAAAAGAGGGAGAATGCATGGATCCACTGGATATCAAAAAGCAGTGGAATAAACCTAATTTTAAGTTTCATGCTGAATTCTTACAAATTCTTATTGAATGGTAGGAATCAGAGATTTCTGCTTTTTCCCCCTCCACTTTAAAGGTAATTTTGAGTTGATCTTTTCTCTGTATTATGTCATTGTTTATCTGAAGGCTATCTGCAAACATTTAGTATATGTCAAATGAAATTGTTAATATTCTTCCTTTAAATGTAAAGCTAAAGCAGTAACGACCTAAATATCTTCCAAAAGACAAAGGATTTATTTTTTCTTACAAAAGCTATAGAGAAGAAAACCTGGGAAATTTGAAGCGACCCACTTCTGGAGCTACAAAACCAATTTCTGTTTAAAGAACCAAAGTCCAAAATATTTGGCTTGTATATTTCTTTAACCTCTGTCAAACTAAAGGAACTTTATTTAAAATATAATTTGGAAGAGCACACTAGCCACTTCATAGCAAAAAAAGGAATGAGTACTGAAAAATAGCAGCTATTACAGAACTTGTCATTCCAGAGTCTACAAGGTAAAGTATTAGCAACCAGACTGGATAAAGTTACATGTCCTTTTGTTGCTGGCACCAATAATAGAAAAAAGAGAAACTCGGAAAATAAAAGAACAAGGTTTTTGCAATTTTGTGGCTTGGGTTACTAAGCACTTACAATAAATAAAGCTTAAAACACAAGCATCTAAGCCTGCTATGTATTAAAAACCCAAAGAACCTTTAGGACTGAATGACTTTTTTCCAGAGACTGAACTAAATTATTTTGTAGGAACAAAGTATTCTGAATGATTTGATCATTCAGATCATTCAAAACAGCCATATTTGTTTGTTTTCCCCATAACTTTTAAAGTATTCAATTCTTTGGTTGATAAGATAAAGCTACAAATTGAATGGGGGCCAGTTTGAAGTGTACAGATGATTTTTATGTATTCTTTTGATATTTAAGTACTCATCAGGGTCAGAAATTAAATGATTGATCTAGCAAAGTTGGATCCTTAACCCACTGATCAAGGCTGGAGTCATTCCCGTAATGGTCTCTTATCAGAAGTGTGGAGCTCAGCGTTATCCTCAGATAGCACCTAAAAAGGACAGTGTATTTCCATATACTTCCTATTTTTCACTCTCACCTTTCTCTAGTCACATCTTCTTATAACAACTGATATCATGACTCTGAAAAATATGTTTCTAAAGGATTTCTTTCTACAATAGCTTATATTTTTATAATTATTTTCAAATCTTTAGCATCTGCCAAGGTGGTTTTCCTCCCTTTTAGGATAGATCAACACATATAACTAATTTAGAATAGTTGAGTACATCTTTTCCAGTTGCATAAGCAAGGAATAGCCCTGCATTGCATTGATTTATAATGCTCTTTTCATGTAAAATAATAACAATGATTTATTGAACATTTACTATGTAACAATCACTACCCTTTACGTATTTCCATTCACTTAGTAAATAAGCAATTCTATGAGAAAGATACTACTGTAATTTTTATATGAAGAGGAAGAGTTGCAAAGAGATCTTTGAATAATTTTCTCAAGGTCTTATAACTAGTGAGTAGGGGAGTTGGTATTCTGCGCGCCAAACATCAAAACCAGGTTTTTCTGATTTCAAGATCTAAGCTCTTAATTACTATTCTGCGCTATTATTCACTTTTACTTCCCATAAAAATAAAATAGGACAGACAGTATGCTAGTGAACAGTTACAATGTGCCAGGCATTATTTTACTCATTATACGAGAAAGTCCCTGAACAGCAACACATAGTTATAAGAACCTTGTATTGCAAACTGAGAGACTAGATCTCTATCTGTCATCCTTGGAAACACAGACAAGACATTTCCAGTTCTCTGGTCTTAATTATGTTCATCCATCCACCCATTTGGTAAACACCTCTTAAATGCCTAGAACAGTGACAGATCGTGGGAAAACAATAATGAATGAGGAAGTGTCCAAAATACTGAAGTAATTATAGTCTAATGGAAGAGACAGTTGAAAGTACCCAGTTAATACACAGTGCAGGAGTTTCCATTGTGGCACAGCGGAAACGAATCTGACTAGTATCCATGAGGATGCGGGTTCAATCCCTGGCCTCACGCAGTGGGTTGGTGATCCAGCATTGCCGTGAACTGTGGTGTAGTTTGCAGACACGTCTTGAATCCTGCAGTTCTGTGGCTGTGGCATCCGCTGGCAGCTGTACCTTCAATTCACCCCCTAGCCTGGGAACTTCCATATGCTGTGGTGGGGCCCTAAAAAACAAACAAACAAAAAGGATAAAAAAAAAAATACATGGTGCAAAAGGTTTTGTGAAAGAGGGAGGAAAGTATGGGATGCTTTTGGGAACATGAAGAGGGACATAAACTGGGGGGAAGGATATTTACTCTGTAAATGAAGGTTCTGCACTAAATGAGCTCAGGGGCCCCTACCAGAAACCTATTATACTCTATGTAATTAGGGAGCAGTCTCAGAGAGGGCAGTCACACCTCTTTGCCTTCCATTAATATCTACAGAAATTTTAGGACTCATTGTGACATTGTTAGCCTTTTCCTTTTCCCAAGGCTGGGCCATCTCTTTCACCCTATCTTAAGGAAGTCTTATCACATGTAGAGCCCCTACATCAGTACTGCCTTGCATGAAAGTAAAAAATTGCCAATATTCCTTCTCTGCCCTACTGATTCTGACTTTCAAGAGTTGCAGGCTGTAACTATAATTCTTTCACTAGCTTCCCAGATACGCCAGAACCTACGCTGTGCTGAGAAACTGGCTCATAGAAGAAACTGTCATAAAATAAGGCTCTTTGGGATTGTCCAAAATTAAATCCTTTAGGACAAGATCTAAGCCATTAATGATAATTGACTTCAAGAGTAGTGTTATATGGTGTGGCATTATTTTTATTTAATAACGAGTACCTTAAAGAGTACCTTTTTTATTAAAGTGGTTCAAATTTAAACCAGCTTCTCTGTCAAAAGAGAAATTACTAATTGATTTAATATCTCCACTGGCAAAAGTTCTTGTTGACCTAAAGCTTGGGCTTAAATTTTAGCCACATTAATTTCAAAAAGTGTTATCCACATGGAGAGATACATTAGTCTTCCCTTGAGGAAAGCTGGAATGTAGGTAATTTCCATCATGTATTTCTTTCATTTTGGGGGGCAGCTTTTTGACAGTAGGCTCCAAGAGACTCTCCGTAAGTTTTTGTAAAATATTAGAACATCTGCAACCCTTGATGACAGCCCTTAATTACCCTAGGATTTAGGGTAATTTAGATTTAGGAGGTTGGTACTTCACAAGATTAAGCCATCAGGATTCGTTTTGATCTCAATGACACCAGCAAATGATGATCATACTTTGCATACTATGAGTTCATTATCATCAATGCTTTTATATGGCTAGTCATATGATCCTTATAAGAAAGAACTAGATGTATTAAATTTATTTAGAAATGAGGTACAAGGCAGAGAAAAATTAAATAATTTTCTTAAAGCAACACAACTCGTAACAGAGCCAAAAATATCACTTTTGTTCCTGGGTGTCAGTTCCATCTCATGCTGTTTTCTCCTTGAATAAATCACACCCACCACCCTGAGAATAAGTGAAGGTTTGTTTGTTGCATGGTTAAAAGGATGGTCACCAGTTGTTTGCTATTCCTCCAATAAGGAGGTAGAGTGTATTCCTCCACTTACCTTTATTTCTTGGCTGTCCTCTATGACTGACTTAACCAATAGATGAGGTAGAAGCCACATTCCAAGGCAAGGCAGCAGCTTCCACCTGACTTCTGGAACGTGCACTGTCGGCATCTGAGTTACCATGTAAGAAATCAGACTACTCTTAAGAAGTCATGTGGAGAGACTCTGAGAATGAATAAAGAGGGAGAAATGCCCAGCCAAGCCCAGCCTTTTAGCTTCCCTGGTAAAAAGGTACCTTAGAATCTCTATTAGTTGATGCTTAATGGAGTAAAAGAATCAACAGTTGAGTCCTGCTTGGATTTCTATTACACAAAATCATGAAATACAGTAGAATCATTTTTTATAGCTATTAGTTTTGAGATAATTTGTTATGCAGCAATGAATAACCAGAACACTACTGAAAACACTAAAAGAACAAGCACCAAAGGAAGTGCTAGTGAACTAAATATCAAACCCTCAGTAAAATCTCCAAGTGCAGTGTTCACCTAAATATCCATTGTTTCAGTTTCCAAATGATCTCTACTCTTTAGGCTTGAGTCACAGTGAACTCTGGGCTCTTTTAAACGACTAGTCAGTTAACCTTAGGTGGAGGGTAAACTGCACGCGCCTTAATCCTGCCCAACAGATTTGTCATCATTCCATGACTTCCATATCCAGATTCCTAACCCTTCTGACACCCTGCCCTCATGCTATCAAATCCCCTAAATTCTATTTAATTTATCTCTGCTTCTTGTTAGTCATTTACTAGTAACACTTGTCTTTGACCTAGTTATTCTTGAGAACTGTCCAATCTCATCTACTGCTCTGCTCTCTGATCACAAACTCCTTTGTCACATATCTGCAATAGAGGTAGTCTCCAAAGTTAGATTTCGGTTTTTCTCTTCTCTTTACATTATTTCTCTTCTAATGGCTTCTTCACTGCTGTCAAATTAATGATGCAGGTCAGTATCTCCAGTATCGAGTTTAGAGTTACATTCTCATGCAGCCAAATTCCTTGTATTGGAGATGCCATTGAATCCTACTTTTTTTTAACATCCTAGTTTCTGTAAATTTCACTACCAGTTTTCACAAATCTAGGCCCTAAACCCCAGACCACAGAGACTCTTTCTTTCATGGATATGATCCCTTCAGCCTCATCTGATTTTCCCTTTCCCTATTCTTTTCACCGCTGCAGCCATACTATTCTTCTTTGAGTTTTTTTGAATAGATCTCGGTCTCTCCCAACTTGAGTCCCTCCCAAATACAAATCCTTTTCTTTCCTAGAATATTCTTCCCCCTTTCTTCATCTAGCTATTTCCTACTCATCTTCTGCATCTGTGTCTGTCGTTACTTGTCTCACCGACAGCCCTTTCCCTCTTCCTCTTTACTAACAGAAATCTCCTCTACAAATGGACTCAGATACTGATTACACATATATTTCATGAGCCTTTCTCTATGTGCACAGATGAATGTTTATTAATAATAAATCCATTACGATAATTCTGTTTTTCTCACCAGTGGTTCATTTGGGCATTAGCACATGGATAAAATGTATAAGTCAGGGTATGTCCAGGAGACAGAAACCATATTATTTCTCTTATTTTAACAGAAAGATTTAACATACCAATTAAGTGGGAACTGGAGAACTGAAAAGGCAAAAATGAAATACTCAGGTATCGTGCAGGAAAAAATTGCTAGAAGAGGCAAGGAGAAAAAGTCGAAATCATTAAAACGTTAATTAAAACAATTTGAGATTAAGGTGTAGTCGATTTACAGTGTTCTGTCAGTTTCTACTGTATAGCAAAGTGACCCAGTCATATAATTTCTTCAAATTACACAACTATGTTCTCTATTTTCTACATTTCCAAGGATGGAGAAGGTTTTGGGATATGTAGGCAGCCTTAACACTCACTCTGATTTTGAATTATTGGAGTAACAGCAACAATGATAAATGTCTTCTAAGATTAACATAAAATATAATTCTTTAAAATTGGAATTATTAAACTTAGAAGTGCAAAGATGGGACTTCATGGAGTCCTCAGGTAAGTATAGAGTGGATTCTGACAGTCCAGTGTTAGTGTTTCTCAAAGAGTGTAATGAAGTTGGTTCTGGTAATATGGCAAAGAACAAACCTAAATTATTTTGCTGCTCCTCCAAGAACAAACTGAGACCACCAGACTGAAGAAACATTGTTGAGGTTAACCCTTAAAAGAAAAGAAAGAAAACAGGAAGGAAACTCACAGTCTCTCTAGTGTCCTCTATTAGTAAGAATTCTTTGTTCCCAAGCATGGTCACCTGTGTTCATTTTCCTTTTATGCATTTTTCAATGGCATTCCTTTCAGTTGCTCCACACAAAAACTCCCCTTATAAATTCATAACCCTCTCCCATCCTACGGTCCAGCTCATGACCTACTATGTCCATTATACTTTCCAATTTAATGTGACCTTTTTCTTCACTGATTTGCATGCCTCTCTTATGTTTATTTTTCTGTCTCCTATAATAGTGAGTTAGGTTCATGCCTTCACTCCAACATTAAAAGCATAGATTTGGAGTCAGAACAGTGTTCAAATCCTGAGTCCATTACTTAGTGGCTCTGTGACCTTGATCTTGTGACCTGCTCATTAAATTTTTTGTAATAGAGTTAAAAAGATCTTGGTATATTTTGGTGATCTCTCAAACAGTATTACATTATATCTAAATGTTAATTGTTTTAACATAATATCCTTATGTATTAGTAATCAAAGCATAGGCATTTCACCGGAAAGATTTCTCTGTAGATTTGGTGATTTAAAAATGGAAATAAATAGAATACATTCCATTGTTTTTGAAGAGTTAATAATACTCATTTTGATTCTTTCACAAAATGACAGGCTGAAAAAAATGGATCATGTCAAGGATGATAGGCCTTTAAGGTTCTAGACATTGAGAGTTTCAACACAACAGTTTTGGGTGTATTTTCACCCAAGTAAAATTCGAAGTCCCATCATCTGTAGCTTTATAAATTATAGATGTTATAAAAAGATTTTTTAACCTAAGTTAAAAGAGAACATAATTTATTATTTTGTTTTGTTCATAACACATATGACTAGAAGACCATTAGGGAGTTCCCATCGTGGCGCAGTGGTTAACGAATCCGACTACGAACCATGAGGTTGGGATTCGATCCCTGGCCTTGCTCAGTGGACTAACGATCCGGCGTTGCCGTGAGCTGTGGTGTACGTTGCAGATGCAGCTCAGATCTGGCGTTACCGTGGCTCTGGTGTAGGCAGCCGTAGCTCCAATTTGACCCCTAGCCTGGGAACCTCCATATGCTGCGGGTGCGGCCATAAAAAGGCAAAAAAAAAAAGGACCATTAGGAGAAAATAGAATTCTGATAGTGAAGAAATCCTAAGTATTTGTTGGGTAATCTTTTACACTTTCAGAAATTTGCTATTAATCATTAGAAATAGAATTTGTGAACATTTCTCCAGCTGTTTCAGATTGGAAGTGTTGCTGTCCTGCCAAAGTTGGGCTCTGTAAGAGCCTCTGCATTTAACAATAGTGAAAGGGAGGGCAGGAAAATATCACCAACCTGGACAGGGGCCAAACAGAAGGGGAATTAAATCCCTGCTGTTCTATTCTTGTTATGGATAGTAAAACAATGAAAGTTTTGCATAATCTAAAGGAATTTTAATTTGACTAAAAGCCTAAAGTATTCCTAAAATCTTCAGAGGTGGGATGAGGGGTTAAGGTAAAGGAGAGTTTTGGAGATAGATTGCAAAGAGAAGGATGTCAAATATTGAGACCTAAATTATATATGCATAGTTTAATGTGGCTTTGAAAGCCAAGCTTAAGTTTCCCTGCTATGCTTTAGAGTTTTTCAAGAGTGAATTGCATCTTTCCTAAAAGCAGGTTTAACCTCTAGTAATGAGGGCATAATCTAATCTCCTGCAAGGACTATATTAGGAAAATAAAGGTTGTATTATTCCACATGGTTTGAGAGTGAATGGAAACTCTACCCCCAGCTCCATCAAGACGGGCTTAACCACCAATGTAAATTACTCTTATTTGGTTATTGATGTCATATGCTAATGCTTTTTGAAGCAAGAACAGGCAACCAGTTCAGCTTTGTAGTGAAGCAGACCTGGGCCTCAGTGCTGTGACAAGCTTGGTGATCACGGGAAAGTTCCTTCACTCCTCTACCTCAATGTCTTATTCTGTGCAGAGGCAAGAATGTACACGTGGCAGAGTTGTGAGAGTCCTGTAGAGTGCCTGATACAATTCCTATACACCGAGGATACACTCAATAAGTCACAACTGTTATTGTTGTTATTTTTTTAGTGTTCTAGCCTAAATTATATGTTCTAAAGGGGCTTTGATAAAAAAAAAAGTGATATCCCATCTCTACTATACCTAAAATGGCAATCACATAATGCATATGCTGCTGTAGAAGAGAGTTAAACTAATACAAAGATTTCATGCACTCCCACTCTGATTCACCCATAATTCCGAGTTGCCATCAGTGACATTATTCCTATTTACTCATCTCTGTCACATCAGCAGCAAGAAAGGCCAAGTGGATCTTCCTTACGCCTCACATACTCTTGATATTGTTGTGGAGAAAACAGCAAAAAATTGACCAGCACCAGATTGGCAGTTTTAGGAGGAGGCAAAACTATTAGACAAAAAGCTTTTCTGAATGTGATCTTTATTTTGGAACTGCACTGAAAATTATAGAGCTTGCCTCTTCTATTCCGTTATCCCCCTGAAGTTAATTGAAGCTAAATTACATAGTACGACCTTAGACGAGGAGACTCCTAGGAAATGTTTCCCACTCTCTGTGGTGTATTATTCTACATACCAACTTGGAGAATTGCAGAAATGAATAATTAAAATTCAGCTGGGTCATAAATAAGGTAACATGATATAACTAATCCTCTACCGTTGAAAACAGGTCATCTTTTCTTTGAACTCTTGTTTCAGGTCCAATGAGGAGTAGCTAGGAACAGATGGGGAAATCCCAATGCTTTGTAACTAAAATGATTCTTGTATTCTGTTCTGATTCATGTATATGCCTAAAGAAATAAAGGCCACGAGGCAACTTCATTGCATAACAGAGGAGGTAAACTTGTTAACCGTCTTTGTACAGCTTTCCATGTTGGCTTCCTTGTTCTAGGCTTTATTTTCATTTGATCACAATTATTCATTCGTACCAGAAAGAAATTTTAATCATATTCAAGTAGTTTTTCTCGCCCCCTTTTCACCTCCCTCTCTTTAATCTCATGGTTGGCTGGAAAAATGAATAAATAACTTCCTAAGAGGCCAAACGCAGGGTCTTTTGATGATGCAGAGGGAATCCAGATGTTCAGCCTCCACCCCCCATAAAGACTCTCATGGAATTTGTTGCTGGTCATAATATGCCTCCTTAAAGTGGAAAGGTTAATATTAAATTTCTACTTCTTGTTTCAAGTAGCAGATAAAAATCTTGTCTTTCTGTGCTGGCTTGTCACCTGTACTGACCAGCTTCTCTATGTTCTTATAGGTGCATTATCTCAATATGATGTCGCTTAAGAATGACTTATATTTGAGACCGCTCATGTGTTTTCAGGTCTGTACGTCTGTGTCTGTAATTCGTCATGCAGACACCTTGTTCTGTCCTGCTGCTCTTTTAGAAGAAGGTATACCCCAGGGTGGTCACTAGAACAATAGCTGATAGGGTGTAGTTTTGTTTGATGTGATTTAATTTAACTGTGTGGAAATTATTTTTTTCTTGACTAATTTCAGGCAATTATATCTCAGAACTAAAATAGACCACTTTCTCCTAGCATTTTTCCAACTTTATATTGTATATTGGATAAACAATGGGATCCTGCTGTATAGCACTGGGTACTACGTCTGGTCACTTGTGATGGAGCGTGATACTGTGAGAAAAAAGAATGTATACATGTATTTGTGACTGGGTCACCTTGCCGTGAAGCAGAAAATTGATAGACCACTGCAAATCAGCTGTAATGGAAAAAAATAAAAATCATTATAAAAAAAGAAATTTGTTTATGAAATATGCCAATGGCGATGAATAAGAGCATTCATAAAACCTACATGTATATTTAATGATTCTCCAGCATCATGGACTGTTTCTTCATATGACCATACCCCTACTGGGAAATAACTAAATGAACAAGTAGATCTTGCCCTATATTTGAAAAGTTTAAAGCAGAAAGTTTTAAAAATGAAATTCTGATCACCATGTCCAAGGTAAAGCACCCAGACTCTACCCTATAGAAATTCAAGCCCAATAAATTAAAAAAAGATGAATAAACTCTAAGAAGTCCCAGAAAATAAGGAGCGTAGGATAGAGAGATAATCCCCAAAGCAGGATACTTCTACTTTGGAAGAGAACTTTGAACAGGAAAGTCAATAAAGTACATTAGTTTAGTGGCTGACTTCAGGACACAAGTAATTCTGAACCTGTATTTTATGGATGAATGAAATTCTGAAATTTGAGATAGGTCTTCATGAATTTCAGGGCAGCAAATAGCAAATAAAATCACAGCTGGAACCCTTGCTTTAAAAAGTCTGGATTCTTAGTGGGTTAATAATGGTAGCAATTCTTAAGATAAAAATCTTTTAGAAATGTATGGTTGGTTTCAATTTTATGCTTGCCTAACTGACGATGGAAACTTAATATATGGTATTCTACTTGAAGAAAAAAAGAAAAAATTAAAGGAATGTATAAACTATCCAAGGTAAAACAAAATCTGTCCAAGTTTTTCTGAAAATATAGGTTATGTTTGAAGAATAAAAGGTTTCAATTATTACACTCTGACTCTGCCAAGAGAGCAAACACAAGCAGACAGTTGAATTTATGAGACTGTCAGTGTCGTTTTACTTAAAACAGAACTTCCCTCCCATATCTATTCTCACCCTCTGAGATATGGGATTAAGATGCTATTCTCACATTCTGGGATAAGGGATTAATAGTTCTCCACTGTTATTTCTCATTCTTTATAGCTCTATTACAATGTTCCATTGAGAATATAATATTACATGTAGAACTGTAGGAGAAATCGCATCAAAGAATTAATGAACCAAAAGATGTAAGAAAAGAAAACTCTATGAGCCACAGAATATATTTATAAAGTCTTCGTGTCATTTACTTAAATAGCTTATATGATTAGAAATAATATGAGGAGGAGACTTTGTAGAAAGCAATTTTTGCACCAGAGGTGTCAATCACATGGAACGCGCCCACAGCCCTCTCTGGGAGTGGAGCCATGACCAGCTGCATTGTGGAACATCAGACCCTCTCCAAAGACCACAACTGATGGGACCAGGAATGGGCACCTGATCCAAGGGCTACCAATCCGTAGATTAGGAATAAACCCTTTACTTTGTCCAGCATAAAGAGTTCGGTCCAAATAAGGGCAGCATTAATTATCCAAACCTATAAGATGCTCTTTCTCTTGGGAATTTGACCCAAGGGTATGAAAAGTTTCAACTAAATAGCAACAGGAATAAAAGCAGATTGATGCAGGGGAGGCATGCATAATCAGAATAGCCAAGATATGGTAAAAAAAAAAAAAAGGGCTGATGTGGCAAGGGCTGCCCAGGATTGAGAAGACTGTCAGATTTAGTATCAGTGAAACTGGGCTTAGATTCCTACCCAAATTCCCTCCCCTATTGTCGTACATATCCTTATGATAAACCTCTATTGCAAAACTAACCTAGTCATGAATCCTTGCAGTCAAAATAACCTAAATCAAGCAGAGACAGAGATGCTCGTCAGCACAGCAACCTTTACAGAACTCCGTGGTCAGGCAGGGCACAGCTATGGACTGGGGATACCAAGGGGAGCTTATTATGTATAAGCTCTGATTTGAAGAATGGAGAATAATAAACAGTATGAAAATCACCAAGTACCAAATACTCGATACTCACCTAAAACCCTATTGCAAAAGACCACGTTAGTACGAGTGTACTAGGTAAGAATGAACAACCATGTACCTGAATGCCAGTCCCACCTGATCTTGCCCTTTGCTGGCTGAGTAGATTAGGGCAAGTTATTTAATGCAGTGGTTCTCAAAGTGTGGTTCCTGGACCAGCAGCATGAGTTTTTCTAAGAGCTCGTTAGCAGTGCAAGTTCTCAGGCCCTATTCTATACCTATTGACTGAGCAACTCTAGAGGCAGGGACAATTTTTAATTTAATATATTCTCTAAGAATTAATGATGCACAGCGAAGTTTGAGAACCTCGATTTAACCTCTTTCTCAGGATCCGTGTTATGTGTTGTTACAAAGACCAAATGTTTAGGATGTGTAATAATGGGGTCCAGAAAGAGCAGCTAATATATTATTATTATCAAAATGCAGAGAAGAAGGTTGAACCTGTGCTGAGTTTAGCTGGTGGATAGGATTAGGTAAATATGGAAGAGGAGGAGGTCATTCTAGGAGGTGGAAATTTGTTTTTGAGATTCAGTGACTAGAGATTTCATCAGAAATCTGAGTCATGTAGATTCCGGGCAATGAGTGCAAGTAGGCAGATAGGGTTCAAATCCCTCCTGGTCCCCATTTATGTCTTCTTTGATCTTGGATACTTTACTTAACTGGAATAAATTTTACTTAAAATCGAGATAATAATAATTCTCTGAGAGAATTATTGGAAAGATTAAATGAGATTATATATGTAATGTCTGTAACAGGATGCGTGGTATTTACTAAATATTAGCTATTATCGTTATTATCATTTTTATCTGTTCATTGCTAAGTTCTTCCTAATCTCTTTTATTGGTTTTCTGGTTATCTGCTTAATTTGTTTTTAAATGGTTAATTCCCCCTTATCCTTAGGACTTTGCTTAAATGTCTTATCAGCGAGTTTCGTGACGGTATGGGGATAAATGATAACTCTTCTCCCAGTATCTGTCTTTGATCCTGCTTGTTTTCATCTTTATATAATTAAAGTATTCTCCCTAATTAGCAAGTGAGGATCTTTGAGTATGGTATTCACTCTCAGAGGGGTGCCTGGTATATAGATGAACTCAAATATTTTTAATAGGTGAATAAATTATTATGGATGATACAAATGCCTGTGGGATTTATACCTGCCTATGGGATCTTTGAGCAAGTACCCAACTTGCAAAAAGCCTTTCTCCAAAACATATCTCTATTCTACTTGTGACCAAAGGCAGATGATGAAAGGAGCCATCTGAAAGGAAGAAAAATGAAAAAATTCCTTTTTTTTTTCTTTTCAAGATGATTTGGTGATAGTGATCAAAACAGTCATCCTGATACATCTTTACTAAAGATGATAACCTACATGTTTAATTTTTACACATTTTTTTGGCTTTCCTTTCCTGTTTGTTAGATTCTTCAAACACATTCTTCTAAGTTTCCCTGGAAAGACGTTCCTTTGTTTTAGGGAGGAGCAGTGGTTTAAGTTTTGTTAATTCCTACTGAAATTTCTGAAAATGCAAAATCAACAAATCTCCAGCAAAGGTTTTTTTGAAAAGCATGTATTTAGGGGAGATAGTTATGTCATTCTGTGTCTGAGAATATTTATCTTATTCTTGTGTCTCCTTTCCTTACAAAATTTTGCAAGATTATTTTTTAAAATGCAGACTATTAGTATGTGAATATGTATCACACATTCATGGCTAATGTAAAAATACATGTTTAATTTACTGTAAGATTCACATGTAGAAGAGTATACAGTGGCAGCATTATTCTGAAGAACAGAATCAGTGAAGGTTCAGTGAAGTATGAGAACATATATGGGGAAATCTTTTTCTTTCTTAGTGAATTGTTCATAGAAACCTAATCTTCTCTGGTGCTTAACGAGAGATGTTGTTTCACGAGATTCTCACTGTCTTCCATAAGCAGAACACATCTGAGGTGGGTATGCGCAACTGACATATTTAAGATCGCATTTGAGGCATGCCAGTCAATTGTCAGAAGCCCAAGGAATCATGGGAAGAGGAGATGTGGGACCTGGTTATACAACTCACCCTGGGAGAATGGGCATAAGGGAACTGGGGCAGTAGCTCAGATATTTTCTGGAACTTGCTCTGTACTCTGGGAGAAGTATATTACCAATTCCATGCAGAGACCCTCTTTCCAAATAAGGTCACATTTGTAGGTATTGAGAGGTAGAATTTGGACATATCTTTCCTGAGGGTCAGTATTCAACCCATTACTCCCAGATTCCCCTAATTTTAATTACATAACCTTACCATACTATAATTATAACTTACATATATTACATAGTATAATTATATATAATACATAATGTACTATTTAATTATATTACATAGTGTAATTATAACTTACATAACCAGAGTAAAATTATCAAGTGAAAAATTGACACTGGTACAATACAGCTAACCACAGATTTATTTGGATGGAATCAGTTTTCCCATTGTTCAGAAATGTGTTAGCTCATTGACCTGAGTTGCTCAGATCTTGCACATTCGTAAGAAAGGCCTGTCTTCAGGACTGGTCCTTGACTAGCTCCTAGAAGGTAACCTCTGGCATTATGTTGATGCGGTTTTTTTTTTTTTCCTGCTGATCTCAGTCTTCATTACCTGGTTAAGGTGTTATTTGCCACATACCACTACTGTAAAGTTACTATTTTTCCCTTTGTAATTAATAAGAATTATTTGCAGGTGTAGAAGAGGGAGATAGTTTGGGGCTATGCAAAATTATCTGATTTTAAATATTGGCAACTAATGCACATTTTTAAGAAATATAATGTAAGTCTCTCAGAAAGTTATCTCAGGGTTAATTTAGTTCAAGATCAACCTCTGCACGAAAGCAAGAATGGAGGGAAACTGGGATACCAGGTGGGGTAAAACTGTGGAATTTTTAAGTAAGCTTGAGGTGGGAGCAAAGAGAATATAGGAAAGAAACTGATGCATGACAGCACTGTGTCACTCATACACTGTCTAGGAAAGAGTCTGAGTTGATCTTCTGGCATATTTGTTTGGTGAAAAAGTAAGGTGGCCTTTAGCATATGTGGATGTTTGTACAGTCTGGGTAAGACCTGGCCTAGGAACAACTGTGACACAAGAGCACATTGGTGGCTTCACTGAGGAAAGCTACCAGTAATGACCCATGTTTTAAACCAAACCGTACACCCATTGAATTCCAAACCACACTCTGGGCTGTCATTGCTTTTCAGTCTTAGGAATCTTTGCCATCATGAATCATGTATCAAGCTTTTCCCAGCAAAGAAGCGCTATAACACAGCTAGGCACATCACGGCTTCTAGGAATGGCTAGGAGGGCAAAAGGAGGAGTGCAGATAATTTTAGATCTTGGCATAATTATAGAGGAAGGTTGTAGGGACAAATGACGAACATAAGGTTTGGATTTTCTGTTTCCTTTTTTTGTGATGGGCTGCCTTCCCTATTATTAAGAATAATGAAGCGTAATCCTCAAATAAATATCTTCTCCGTTAATATAACAAGTATTTGGTCACTTTAGGACATAAAAAAATGCATTCCAGTAAACAATTCAAGATTCAGACGTTGGGCTCTGCAATGACTATCTCAGATGTGTTTTTTGGAATTATTCTTTAAAATTCAGGAAATGTATCCAGTGATCAGTCCATCACAAGTCAAAATCCTTCTTTTTATTTTCAAGCATAAATAATGTTTTAAAAGACGTTTAGGTTTTTAGCAAATAGGAATCTTAGCTTTTCCAGTAGGAAAATCCACATGGCATATGTAAAAGAAAAGAAGAGGCAAATTATTTTTACCCATGTTGTTCCTTTCATGTGGCCTGTTGAAGAAGGGGTTCAGTGATAGAAACTGGAAATACTTTGTCCAGGTTTTCAGTATGACCCTCAACTTAAATTCCCATCATGGGCTGCAAGTATAATATTTATACTTTTGATTTTTCTTTCACTATGAAAATGATTACAAAATGCACACTTTTTAACACACTTTAATTTCTTCAATGATCACTTGGCAAACAAAGATAATAGTGTCATTTTGGATGACATTCAGCTGTCTGATGAACACTAAATCAAATTTTGTTTGATCCATTTCCTCTTGCTGGCTCAGATGATAAGTTAATTCTAAGTGATTGCCATGAAGGCGAGCATCACAAGCCTTATGCTATTGTTGGAAGGCATGTTCTTGGCAAGGAAGGAAGCCCACATCTGTGAAGTCTATAAGCATGTCCTCTTTTTTTCCGCTTTCATTCCGAGATCTATTTTTTTTCTATTTCATTATACGTAGGTACATATCCAGTCTGAATTCAGTTCCTGTGGCCTCAAGTACTTGCATTTGAATTGATGGATGTTAAGCAGGGGTTTGAAACTCTTATCTAAGTTCTTTTTTTGATGCTAATGCTCCTTCAGCCAGTTGAGGTTTCCCAAACCAGTACTTGTTTAAGCCCATGTTTCATTGTAAACTTAGAAACTTTTTAAAAATTTTTTTCAATGTTTAATGATTTTTATGGCAATTATAGGTGTACAAAAATCATTACAACTCAATTTGATAACATTTCTGTCCCAAACCCTCAGTGCATCCCCCCGCCCCCAAGATTGTCTTATTTGGAAACCAAAAGTTTTCCAAAGTCTGTGAGTCATTGTCTGTTCTGTAAAGAAGTTCATTGTGTCTTTTCAGTTTCCACATGTAAGCGGTAGCATTGGATGTTGCTGTCTAATTGTCTGACTGGTTTCACTTCTCATGATAATTTCTAGGTCCATCCATGTTACTATAAATGTTGTTATTTCGTTCCTTTTAATGGCTGAGTAATATTCCATTGTGTGTATGTACCATATCTTCCCTATCCACTCCTCTGTCGATGGGCGTTTAGGTTGTTTCCATAAGCTGGCTATTGCATAGAGTGCTGCAATGAACACTGGAGTACATGTGTCTCTTTGAGTCATAGTTTCCTCTGGATAGATGCCGAGGAGTGGGATTGCTGGATAAAATGGTAATTCTATTTTGAGTTTTCTGAGGAATCTCCATACTGTTTTCCACAGTGGCTGCACCAATTTGCATTCCCACCAACAGTGTAATAGGGATCCTTTTTCTTCACACCCTCTCCAGCACTTATTGTTTGTAGACTTTTTGATGATGGCCATTCTGGCCAGTGTAAGGTGGTACCTCATAGTGGTTTTGATTTGCATTTCTCTAATGAGGAGTGATGTTGAGCATCTATTCATGTGTTTATTTGCCATCTGCATGTCTTCTTTGGAGCACTGTCTGCCTAGATCCTCCACCCATTTTTTGATGGGGTTGTTTGTTTTTTTGGTATTGAGCTGTAGGAGCTGTTTGTAAATTTTGGAGATTAATCCCTTGTCAGTGGATCCATTTGCAAATATTTTCTCTCATTCTGTGGGTTGTCTTTTGGTTTTGTTTAGGGTTTCCTTTGCTGTGCAGAAACTTTGAAGTTTAATTAAGTCCCATTTGTTTATTTCTCTTTTTATTGTCCTTACTCTGACAGATGGATCTGAGAAGATGTTGCTATCATTTTTGTCAGAGAATGTTAGGCCTATGTTTTCCTCTAAGAGTTTTATAGTATCAGGTCTTATATCCAGATCTTTAATCCATTTTGAGTTTATTTTTGTGCATGGTGTTAGGAAGTGTTCTAGTTTCATTTTTTTTACATGTAGCTGTCCAGTTTTCCCAGCACCACTTATTGAAGAGGCTGTCTTTTCTCTAATGTATAGTCTTTAGGATTCTCTAGGTATAGTATCATGTCATCTGCAAATAGTGATAGTTTGACTTCTTCCTTTCCGATTTGGATTTCTTGTATTTCTTTTACTTCTCTGATTGCTGTGGCTAGGACTTCCAAAACTATGTTGAATAGTAGTGGCGAGAGTGGACATCCCTGTCTTGGTCCTGATCTCAGCGGGAATTCTTTTAGCTTTTCACCATTGAGAATGATGTGGGCTCTGGGTTTGTCATAGATGGCCTTTATTATGTTGAGGTGGGTTCCCCTTGTGCCCACTTTCTGAAGGTTTTTTTTATCAGAAATGGGTATTGGATTTTGTCAAAGGCTTTTTATGCATCTTTTGAGAGGATCATATGATTTTTATTCTTCAGTTTGTTAACGTGGTGTATCACACTGATTGATTTGCGGATATTGAAGAATCCTTGCATCCTTGGGATAAATCTCACTTGATCCTGGTGGACAATCCTTTTAATGTATTGTTGGATTTGGTTGGCTAGTATTTTGTTGAGGATTTTTGCATCTATGTTCATCAGTGAGATTGGCCTGTAGTTTTCTTTTTTTGTGGTATCTTTGTCTGGTTTTGGTATCAGGGTGATGGTTGCCTCATAGAATGAGTTTGGGAGTGTCCCTTCCTCTGCAATTTTCTGGAAGAGTTTCAGAAGGATAGGTGTTAGCTCTTCTCTAAATGTTTGATAGAATTCACCTGTGAAACCATCTGGTCCTGGACTTTTGTTTGTTGGAAGTTTTTTAATCACAGTTTCAATTTCAGAACTTGTGATTGGTCTATTCATCTTTTCTATTTCATCTTGGTTTAGTCTTGGAAGATTGTACTTTTCTAAGAATTTGTCCATTTCTTCTAGGTGTTTCATTTTATTGCCATATAGTTGCATATAGTAGTCTGTTATGATCCTTTGTATTTCTGTGATGTCTGTTGTTACTTCTCCTTTTTCATTTCTAATTTTATTGATTTGTGTCTTCTCTCTTTTGTTCTTGATAAGTCTGGCTAAGGGTTTATCAATTTTGTTGATCTTTTCAAAGAACCAGCTTTTAGTTTCACTGATCTTTTCTATGGTTTTCTTTGTTTCTGTTTCATTGATTTCCACTCTGATTCTTTATGATTTCTTTTCTTCTATTAACTTTAGGTCCTGTATGTTCTTTCCTCTTTAGCTACTTTAGATGTAAAGTTAGGTTGTTTATTTGAGCTTTTTCTTGTTTCCTGATGTAGGCTTGTATTTCTATAAGCTTTCCTCTTAGAACTGCTTTTGCTGCATCCCAGAGGTTTTGGAATGTCATGTCTTTGTTGTCATTTGCTTCTAGGTATTTTTTAATTTTCTCTTTGATTTCTTCAGTGATCCATTGGTTGTTTAGTAGCATGTTGTTTAGTCTCCACGTGTTTGTATTTTTTGCCATTTTTTTTCTTGTTGTTGATTTCCAGTCATATAGCATTGTGGTCAGAGAATATGCTTGATATGATTTCAGTTTTTTTAAAGTTACCGAGGCTTGATTTGTAGCCCAGGATTAAACTTAGAACCTTTGATCACAAAGAGAACTTTTTATATTCTATAGGGTGAGCAAATATTTCCCTCCCTCACCTCAAATTCTAGCCCCTTTCATATTTGGCTGAGTTGCTTGTATGTGTTGTATGTTTATATATATGTTATATTTATATATATGTCTGTATATATTTGTATATATGTGTATATATATACATTTATATATTTGTGTATATTTATATATATACACATATATATATTTGTATATGAAAAAAGCCTTTGCTGCAAAATTTCAATACAACCTCTAGAAAGTCACTTAATGAGATTGTTTTCATTTCTTAAAAACAAGGGAATTGAATAGGTAGATCAGTTCTAAAATGATTTCAGGAGTTCCCGTCGTGGCGCAGTGGTTAGCGAATCCAACTAGGAACCATGAGTTTGCGGGTTCGATCCCTGGCCTTGCTCAGTGGGTTAACGATCCAGCGTTGCCGTGAGCTGTGGTGTAGGTTGCAGACGCGGCTCGGATCCTGCGTTGCTGTGGCTGCGGTGCAGGCCAGTGGCTACAGCTCCGATTAGACCCCTAGCCTGGGAACGTCCACATGCCACGGGTGCGGCCATAAAATGACAAAAAGGCAAAAATAAATAAATAAAATAAAATGATTTCAAATTTTGAAGACTTCTAAATGAGCTTTTAAACATAGTGTGTGTTTCAAGAATTTATTCCAACAGTATTATCTTTATTCTAGATAATGTTGGTGTCTTAGTATTATGGTGTTAATGTAAATAATTTTCTTCAGGTAATGACCTCATTGCAGCTACAGTTAGCAAAATTCACCCTAAGCAGCTCATGTGTTACGTACCTTTTGGGATTTTCCTTTTTTTCTTTTAATCTTATTGTAAACCATGTCATCAGAAAGTATACATTATATTAAATGCTTTTGGAATTCAGGGAGTGTTTAATAATAATTTAAAAAATATAAGTACCTCTTAAACTTCATATCTGTTCTTCATTCAAATCTGTGTCCAGCCATATAGAATTATTTTTGTTTCTTATATATTCTGAACATTTTCTTCCACCTCTAAGGTTCCAAAATAATCTGAAAAGCACAGAATCACCACAAAGCAGGACCCAAAAAAAGGGGTAAAAGCCTTTCAGACTTCTTTTTGCAACAAGCTAACTGTGCTTTTTAAAAACACTTATTTAAATGCTTGTTAAAAATATTACTATGTATTTAGCATAATTTGGGAGAAGGTAAAAAAGAATGGAGATAATGGATGTATGTACATCCTTTGATAGAATTATAGCAACTAAGTTCAAATATTAGTTATGGAAATCCCTGGGGCTTGACTCACACAGATTTCTCCCCTTAGAAGGTAGGCATCTGGGGCCACCAGCTTTGGGCTTAAGCAGTTGCCAGGGAGTTTCAACTACAATTCAGAGGATTCCTTCACCTGCTATTTATGGTCTTGCTTTACTCCTTTCTGGCACTAAATAGGTAGCATATATTCCACGTTGTTAATTTGTGTCATCTGGCTTGGGACCTCTCTTTCTTTCCCCAGTTTTTAGTGGTCTTTGCATTACTGCCTCTTCTCACATTTTGCATTTGTCGCAGTGAACCACTTCGAATAGTTCTACTCAAGAAAATGTTCTGATTTTCTCTTCCTTTTGATGCTTTCATTTATCCTTAAAAACAGCATTTTTTTTTCTTTTAAAAGAGTGTATTAGTATTTCTTATAGGCCATTCTAGTCTTGCTGGTAATGGCTGGATTCACCATTGCATATGGTTCCAGATAGCTTTTTGGGTATTTACATATAAATTATTACTTAATATAAAGGCTTTTAGGTAAGTGGTAATATGACTATTTAGGGTCAGTCAAAATTCAGATGTCATAAAACAGCACATTGATCACACTTTGGTTTAATTAATTTTTAAAGCACTTTTTTCCCTAGCAATACTGTAAACTCCATGAGGTCACAGTACTTTTGCTTTCTTTTGGTTTTGTTTCCTTCTGTATCTCCCAGTGTCCAGCAAAATGCCTAGTCCATAGTAAGAACTCATCACATTCCTGCTGTTATTGAATGATGGTGATGTTAATATCCAGGTAACGAACGTCAAACAATGATAAACATAGTTAATGAGATAACTATGCATAATGCAAATAAGAATGGACAAGGAGTTTGGGGTTAGTAGATGCAAACTATTACATTTAGAATGGTTAAGCAATGAGGTCCTGCTGTGCAGCACAGGGAACTATACCCAGTCTCTTGGGGCAGACCATGGTGGAAGACAATACAAGAAAGGGAATATGTGTATGTATATGAATGGGTCACTGCTGTAAAGCAGAAATTGGCACAACATTGTAAAACAACTACACTTTAATAAAAATTTTAAAAAGAAAAATCTTTAATGCATGACTGAAATGGAAAAAAATTAAGGAAACTTAAAAAATTCCATTTTCTCCTCTAATGATATGCCCATGTTTTAAAGCCCAGAATCTGAGTTATAATGGCCACATCTACAAGATGGACGTAGCCAAAGCCTGGAGCCAAAGCCAGACTGGAGGTTAAATAAGAAATTTCCACATAAAAGCAAGTCATCCAAAAGGGAACCTCTTCTCTGATGGCTGAAACCACCCTCATAGCAAAGAAAAAACAAAGAAACAAAGCCCCTCATCCTTAGAGACAGAAAGTAAGTGCATATACCTTAGCTGTGCATAAAGCAAAATAAGGGAAACAATCCACTGAGAATTTGTAATCCCTATTCTGCACTCATTCGTGCTAAAAGTCAGAATTCGTGTGACTCTCAAAAAAAAAAAAAAACCCAAAAACAAACAAAAAAAGGCAAACCCAAAAAATTAGACTTGGAAACACTATTTAAAGTGTTTCTACTGACAGTCCTTTCAAATGTCTGCCAGAAGCAAATACTGACCCATTTTGAAGATAACAAATTTTAATCCCATACTTCAAAGAATTCTCCCACATTATGGTTCAGAAATACATTATCTCAGAGTTCCCTTCATGCTCAGTGGTTAACGAATCCGACTAAGAACCGTGAAGTTGCGGGTTCGTTCCCTGGTCTTCCTCAGTGAGTTAAGGATCCGGCGTTGCCGTGAGCTGTGGTGTAGGTTGCAGATGCGGCTCGGATCCCGCGTTGCTGTGGCTGTGGCGAAGGCCGGCAGCTACAGCTCCTGTTAGACCCCTAGCCTGGGAACTTCCATATGCCGCAGGTGCGGCTCTAGATAAAGGCAAAAAGGACAAAAAAAAAAAAAAAGAAATACATTATCTCACTGTTAAATCACTAATGCACAAGAAACAGATTATTAAGAAAGTCATGGAAACAGTTAAGCACAGAATCAGATTTTCAAGGATTGAGATATTTGAAGTAAAAACACGACTTAAAGTATACATGAGAGAAGGAAGAAATTAAAAGCATAATTTAAAAATGAGAATAACAATTTAGATAGTCATATTTAAAAATAAATTGGATACAATTTCTAAAAATGAAATAATTTAAATTAGAAACTCATTGGATTGACTAAACAGCAGATTTGACCCAGGTAAGGATAAATAATCAACTAAAAGACCTATTTGAAGAAAATATTGAGAATATAGTCCAGATAAAGAAGGGAAACAGTATCAGGAATTTGTTAAGAAACATGATGGACCAAGTAAGAAAATTCAACATTTATATAACCAGACTTCTTGAAGGAACAAATAGAATAAGTGAGAAGCAACTTTCTTTAAAAGCAGCTGAAAATATTTCCAGAATTCATGAGAGATACTAATACGTGGACTGCGGAAGCCCAAGTATTTAAAAAAAAAAACGTGACTAAAGGAAAGAAAGAATGACATGTGTGTTTGGTCTCATCAAAATGCAGAATACCAAAAATGCAAAGATTTTTAACACAGACAAGAAAAGGAAGAAAGGCATTACTGAATTACACCAAAAAGCAGAAACTCTGGAGTCAAAAAGTCTGTGTTCAAATACTGACTCCCACCCTCACTAACTGGGTGCATTACGCAAAAGGATGAATTCTTTGTGCTTTAAATAATTAATTTGTAAAATCAGAATAATGATTACAGTATCTACATCATACTCATAGCATTTTTAATGCAAATTAAATAAGTTAATACCTGTTAAGTATTTAGCACGGAATCTAGCATGTGGCAAATGCTAGATGAGTAATGTTTAATAAATAAAATTTAAAAATACAACAGAATAACAGACACTGACTTCTCAACAGCAGCAATGGAATATAGCAGAATAATATATTCAAAGTTATGAGAGAAAATAACTATCCATCTGGAATTGTGCAACCGAAAAATGTTTCCAGAAATGTGCCAAATAAAGATATTTTTAATCAAAAAAAGAATAAACAAATAAATTCTGACAGTCCAATGACTCTTTGCTAAAAGTCCTTCAAAGGAATGTACTTAAGGAAAAATAAAAGTGATCCCAGAAGAAAGGTCTGAGATTCAGAAAGCAATGATGTACAACAACAAAATGGTACACAAGAGGGTAGATGTCGATAAATATTAACTACTTAAGAATATGAAAATAATTACTTAATCAACATGGAATAAAATACTGGCTAACAACAGCATATAATTACAAATGAAGTGATAGGAGTTAAAGTATTTTGAGATCTATTTACTCTCTGAAAGGATGGTAAAACATTACCTATCTGTACAATATGCCAAGATAAATGGGCAAGTTTAGTATGGAAGATAGAATTTCTAGGGGAACCTAGAGAAGGCTCAAAGACTAGAACTAGGAAGAGACAAGAGAGGGGCTGATTGCTTGCAGTAAAATCAGCCAGAAGTAAAACCACCCTTCTATAGGCCTTCAGCGCAACGGGAAGAACACTGCCTACATTTTTGCAAGACCGCATTTGGTAGGACTCTGGACCTCCATGAGCAGGAGTCACTGGCCCGATCTTGACCCTCAACACTTTCAGCTTCTGTAGCAGTCACAGCCTCTCTGCCTTGGGATCATTGGGCTTCCTGGCATTTAACCTTTCATCTCTGTGTCAGTTCCCCAAAAAACAATCCATCATATTCTTTTTTTTTTTTTTTTCCCTTTTCTGCCTCACCAGAAGTATACAGAATTTCCCAGGCCAGGGAATGAAATCCGGGCCACATCTGCTGCCTGAGTGGGGATTTTACTGGTAATACCACAGAGAAAAGCAGGGTCACTTAACCTACTGCACCACAGCAGGGACTTAAATCCACCCTATTCTGATTCCCACATGACTTTGTATACTGCCTTTTCTGATTGTTTTCCATTTTCTGAAGCCCTCCACCTCTTCTGTGAATCCGCTCACATCCTTGCCTAAATTAAAACCTGGCTATTCCCTGGTGATCTTGTTTTCTGTTTAGAGCTCTCCAAAGATGGACATTTTCTTTTTCACACTTTGTTTCATGGGGCCTGAAGGTCACATGGGTGTCTTCCTAGATCATCATTTATCTTCCAGACCATTCTTTCTTCCTTATTCAGAGACCCCTCTAGCTTTGAATCACAGGTCATAAGATTAAACAATTTACTACTTTAAATAAGTACAGTTATCTTCTTTTGCTTTAGAAAGGAAATATCCCTTCATTCCTCAAAAATCTTGCCTCCTGGCTCACTCTCTACAAGTTCCTATACATGCAGAGCCCAAATCTTGGTGGCTTATTTTTTTCATAGTTAGTTTGGAGATGGTAGGGAGGAAGAAGACTCTGCTCCATGCGGTCATTCAGTGATTCAGGCTGACATATGTTCCGCCATCTTCACCATGTGATTTCCAAGGATACCATGGAGGTCAAAGTTCTGGTGACAGATAGAAAAGAGAGAGAACAGAATCATGAACGATGTTTTTCTGAGGTAGGCAGGGAGGCTGGGAAAGATAGTCTTGATGAGAGTACTCAAGAGAAAGGTAACTCGTTAGGGAATAGTCTCTGCCTTAGTCTCTTCTTCTGGCACCAATTCCCTTTTTTACATGCTCACTAGAAGAAGGAAACTCAAAGTCCCATTCATTTATTGCATCCATTACAAAGTTCTGGATCTCTAAGTACTGCATTGCATAGCATTTTTCATCAGGTCTCAACATAAGACCTATAAACAAGAAAGATTTATGGCCCCTACACTTCTAGTCCATCCTTCCAACACACATACACACACTACACAATGGGGAATTAGGGACAAGAGAATTATAATTCAGATTTCTAGTGTGAGTAGTGAAATTCATAGCACTGAGGAAAGCCTGAGGGGTGAGCACTGTTAAAGCCTTGACCCTTGGTGAATGGAGTTCCTCTGTGAGACCCACTCTGCTCTCTGGTAGGAATGCCTTTGCCATTGTTCTTTGTGACCTCTGGTTCCAATTTCTGGGTGACTTGTCCTTGCCTGTTATCTTCCATGACCTCAAGTGAAGTGGATTTAAGGGCATATCAATTTGGCAGCTGTAAAGCTTTTGCAGCCCACTCCATTCCAGCACAAATTTGGAACCCCAAGGATTGTTTTGTGGCTCTAAAATTCAAAACCCTTTTCAGTTGAAGTTTGTCATTTTTCTATCATTACAATTCCCTTGAAAAAGTAGTAGGCTTTGGGTTGGTATGTTTTCATTAGTTTATGTGTCAGTAAACATACCTACAACCTTCCCTCAATGTACTAATCAAACTTAATGTCATCTTCCTTGCTTCTAGGACCGTGTCTCAATAGGATGGCACCAACTGTGGAGTCATTGGTTTAAGGGGGAGGGCCACACCCTTAGTCTGGTCATTGCCACAGAGCTGAATCTTAATGAGGCTCTGTTGCTCAAGGGTTTTTGCTTTTATTTCCTACATTTGGAGCTGGCAGTTGTGATATTTGCAAGCATTCGAGACTTCAAATCTCTGTTCCCTTTAATTGCTGCTTCTAAACAGCCAGTTCTTATCTGAGATTATTTCTTCCTTTTGAAATATTGCTACATGCGTCCAGTAGAAATCAACAGACAAGCATCTCTAATATTTTTCTAACTTTCTCACTTTTGAGCCAAAAGTTCAAAGGTAGTCGATTGGCTTTCTAAGTAAGTGAAAAGTGTCACTTATTAAGGTGTTTATCATAGCATAGCAAGGGCCTCCATCTTTCTAGTGTCCAAAATAATAATCATTGTCAGTTGTCTGTTAAGCCTATGCCATATATTTCTAGTGTGATTTAGAGCCATTGCTGCCCTGATATCATCTTTTATTAGCCTCCCTACGACTCACGTACTCCAGCCACACTGGCTGTTCAATATCCTTGGCAGCTTCCTAGTTTAGACCCCTTACTTTCACTATTACCCCTCTGGATTCCTCTTGCAGGTCTTCACTCAGAAGTCAACCTTTTTGTGAGACCTTCCTTAGCCTCTCCACTATCAGTCCATTAAATCATCTTTTTTTTTTTTTTTTGCTCATTTTATCCACAGTTTTGGCCAGTGTGACACCTTCAAATTTCGTTCCTCTGTACTTTCAATATGACCCCATTGACATAGGAAAGCTTCTTTGTTTCTGTCACAAAAATGTATTCCAGGCTCATATCTTCTTTGCTGTCACAAAAATGTATTCCAGGCTCATATCTTCTTTGCTCTTTATCTTAATTTTAAAATTAATATTTTTCTAAAAATTCTGATCTTTCAGAGGATGAAAATAAGAGTTTAAAATCTGGCTGCCTTGGGTACTCATCATTACTGAGCTAATATTGCTTTTAGATTCTCAGCAGACGATTTCAGTTTAGAGAATTGTTTTATAATTAGCTTAAAATTTTTCAAGCAATAATGCATTTTCATGATTTAAAAGTTAAAATGGTATAGGAGTTCCCGTCGTGGCACAGTGGTTAATGAATCCAACTAGGAACCATGAGGTTGCAGATTCCATCCCTGGCCTTGCTCAGTGGGTCAATGCTGGTGTTGCAGTGAGCTGTGGTGTAGGTCACAGACATGGCTCGGATCTGGTGTTGCTGTGGCTGTGGTGTAGGCCAGCAGCTGTAGCACCAGTTCAACCCCTAGCCTGGGAACCTCCACATGCTGCAGGTGTGGCCCTAAAAAACAAAATAAATAAATAAATAAATAAATAAATTCTCAGTAGGAGTTCACATACACAATAAAAAGGCTGAATAGCTCTTTAAAAAAAATTAAAATGGTATAGAAATAAACACACAGTGTTTTGCTTACATTCCTGTTCCCTACATTCTATTCTCTCACCTTCTACAATTGACTTTTGAACCATACTGATCGGAACTGCATGGGTCAACTTTCATACAGTTTTTTTTCAATAATAAATACTGCAGTACTATACTGCATGATCTGTGGTTGGCTGTATCTATGGAAACCATGGAATCACGGATACAAGGAACCATGGATACTAAAGAACCATGTGTAAGGAGGGCCAGCTATAAGTCACCTGTGGATTTTTGACTTCGTGGAGGGTAGCGCCCCAACCCTGGCATTGTTAAAAAGTCAATTGTATGTGAATCAGTTTCTTTCCTCTACTTACGTATTTCCATCTTATTGTTTAACCTTCTCCCTATAGATGATTTTATTAGTTTCTTGTTTATCCTTCCATGTTTTCATTTTGCAAACACACATATGAACACATTTTCCTTCTTTCTAATACGAAATGTGGCATGAGATAGAAATTCCTCTGTACTTGCGAATATTTGCTTAAGAATGCATGGAGGCAATCTTGCCATGTCAGTGCATACAGATCTTCCTTTTATAAAACTACATACTGTTGCATTGGGTAGTTGTATCATGGTATATTCAGCTAATTAATTTTTGCTGGAGACTTGGTTATTTTCCGGTCATTTGCTATTATTAATAATGTTGCAATGAATACCCTCGTGCGTATGTGATCTCATACTTGGGTGGTTATATAAGTAGGTTAAATTCTTGGAAATAGGTTTTCTGGGTCAAAGATATAAATGAAATTTTGTTGGAGGTAGCCAAATTCTCCTTCATAGGAGTAGCACCCTTCTGTTTCTCACAAGCAATATGAACTTTTGGGTTTCCGCCAAGTTGGTAAGTAGGAAACGGTATGATTTTACTTTACATTTCTCTTAATATGAGTGAAACTGGGCATCATGAGTTTAGGGGGCATTTTTCCTCCTGTAAACTCTCGGTTCATATCTTTTCCATATAATTTTACCAGGATTTTTGGCCTTTTCTCCATTTCTAATGACTTTTTACATGCTAGGAAAATTCACCTTTATCTTTGATGGTTGTTTCAATTTTTTTCTTAACTCCTTGTCTTACAGTTTACTTATACTGTTTCTCCTCAATTCTTGACATGTTTATGTTTTTAATGTTATGTTTTATCCTTTGTCAGCCTTTTCTATTATTGTTTTTGGATTTTATGTCATATTTAGGAAAGCCTTCCCTAGTTGAAGGTAATAAGGCAATTCGCTCATGTTTTCATATCATATTTGATGTGATTCTCTTTTGAAAATTTATTTCTCTGTCCTTTTTTGGAGTTTCCCTGGAGTATGTACTGAGAGACTAGTCCAACTTTATCTATCTCTGAGTGGATATTTAGTTGTTACAATACCAGTTGTTTAAAAGGCCACCAGTAGCTTGTTGATGAGAAGACTGATTTGCCATATCCTTATTTCCCATAAGTATTTGAATCTACTTCTGGAATTTCTGTTCTTTTCTGCTTGTCTACCTTGTTATTCATGCTCAGTACAATACCATTTTACTTGCAGATATCGTATACTATGTGTTAATATCTAGTTGGTAGGTCTTCTATTGTTCTTTTTTGAGTTTTCTTGGATACTATTGTTTATTGTTTGTATTTCCACAAAGTCTTTATAATAAAAATTTTCAAGTTCCAGAGAAAAAATTCTTTTAGCACTTTTATGGGGATCTTGAGCCTCTTTTTATTATAAGGTATTTGAACTAAGATAGTCAGACTGAGTATTTACATCTCAGTTCTTGAAGTTCCTAACTGCTTAAAAACAGAGGCTTTTCTGATTCAAATCCAAAAATAATAATCATATAAAACTGATCTTTACTTAAGGCACTGCATATTTCTGGTACCTATGAGTCCAGACTTTTCCATTAATAGACTTAAAAGCTTTCTGGAAGCTTTGCCTGTGGTGGTCACTTGCAGGCAAGGAGTTCACTTTCAAGGTCATTTTGTCAACCTTTTTTCCCCAACACTCTGTATAGTTCCAAGTTTTAAGCTTTTTAAAATAAAACTGTTTTCTCCTAAAATGATTAAAAGTGCTCTAGGGAAGAACCACTGGTTTGGAGGTCTGTGTACACTTGTGTAATTTCTGGCTCAAATAATTTCTAGTTTGCCTGGAATTTTAACAATAGTCCCGAGGTTTTGTACGTTAAACAGACTTTGAGCTCTTCAGCTGAGGAGTCCTGGGTGACTGAGCTGAATATTCCTGAGAGAGCTACACCTGTGCATAGCAGTGGAAGAATATACATCTCTCTACAAAAGACTCCATTCTGAAACTTAAATTACATTTTCTTAGGAAAGTTACTTGAAAATATACAAAATATTTTACTAATATGCAGAAATAGTACCATCCAAGAAGAAAAAAAAAAAAAAAGCCCAGCCATACATGAGGGAAAGCTCTCCTAATAATTATACTTCTCCCACACTGCACATATATAATTTTTGTGATTGCTAACTACACTATTAAATGGAATACCTTAATAGATATTATGTGCAATGTGGGTGAACCTGGGTTTATTATAACAGTTCTAACTTATGCATTTCCTGACATCTGTGGTATTCTATGCAGTTATGGTGAATGTTGGTTTCTTTTTGGTAGTTTTTAAAGAAAAGAAAAAAATGCAGATATTTTAAAAAGTGACCAAGGTCTAAATATCTTTGTTTGTAAGAGATGTTGGAACTCACAATACTTATTTTTCAGTGTAACCAGATTTCACACCATCATCAATTCATTGACTCATCACCTTTGTTGAGAGCTTTTTCTGTGTCAAGCAGTGAGGTAGCACAGCACAGAGGATATAAAGATAATTCCCACTAGAAACTAAAACCTGAAATGTTGAGGGTACTTAGGCATGTAAGAAATACAGTAACTGAGAACATGACAAAGTGATAAGAACTTTTCAAGTATTCCCATTTAATAGTGATAACAACCTAATGATTTAAATCATGTTATAACCTCCATGTTATAGATGAGGATTTTGATGAACTTGGCAATGTCAGCTATAAATATGAGGTATATTCAAAGCATCAGGAGGGTGCAAATAGTAGAGGGCTTGAAGAAGAAGAGTGTGCTGGTCAGAGGAGTCTTTGTGAGAAGAAATTCTGGTGAGCAATCTCATGGGCTCTATTCTAGGTAATGGGATAGAGAAGAGGCAATGAGTAAAGAAATGTGTAGAATATAGGCTAAATATCATACATTGATACACAGGATATAGTTGAGTCTAGAGGTCATTAAGATATTTCTTCCTTTGTTTCTTAGGTGATCAGTAGGATGAAGTGACTAATGGTGTTGACAACTATGGGAGGTGACATGGTTTACGGAGAAAAGATAGTTTGCTTACTTAAAAATGATTTTAGATTTTTCTAATGTAGGAATTATAATTCTTCCATAAGTATTTTGCTTTTATGTTACATATTTGTTTATAAGAAAATATAATGTTTTAAAATACTTTCCTTTCTTTCCACTGAACTATACAAAAATCTCTAAAGAATTTTCTAGAATGAAGGTAAAAGTACTTGCAAGAGGCAGAGTTGGAGAGACCTTTAAAGAGACTCCTTTTCCTCGGTAACATGAACAGTTTTTGGATACACCTTCTGTTTATTTCCTTTTTCTTATCCAGAGTCATTGTTTAGTCCCCTCACCAAACCCCATACAGAGGAGAGAATGCTAGAATCCTTCCTTCTTCTCTGCTGTTATTGATGTCCTTCTTCTCTGCAGAGGCCTTCTCAGTTGAGCAGCTTGAGTGACCAGGCAGTGATATAGCAGGTGTGTGTAATAGTCACTGATGGAGGAGTTCCCTTCGTGGCTCAGTGGTTAACGAATCCGATTAAGAACCATGAGGTTGCAGGTTCGATCCCTGGCCTTGCTCAGTGGGTTAAGGGTCTGGCGTTGCCATGAGTTGTGGTGTAGGTTGCACACGCGGCTTGGATCCCGCGTTGCTCTGCCTGTGGCGAAGGCCGGCAGCTACAGCTCCTGCTAGACCCCTAGCCTGGGAACCTCCATGTGCCGCAGGTGCGGCTCTAGATAAAGGCAAAAAAAGGACAAAAAAAAATAGTCACTGATGGAAATCAGCTCTAGAAGTGCTCTGTGGCAGCGACTGGACAGTGATGTAGGAAATAGATGGTGCAGTGATTTTCACCTGTCTTGGAGGTTAGCAGTCAAGTTTCATGCAGATTTTCTAAAACCTTGGGGCATCAGTTTCAAATTTAACCCCCACTTGGAACTGCTTAGATGATAAACAGTTTTAAATAAAAATACTAGAATGATTCCATGGTATAGAGTATACACAGATCTTAGTGGGGTTTTAATAAAGTTTAGTTACCTGAGACAAGAATGGGATATACTTCTTGGAGCTCCAGGACCCTATTTCTTCTATATGGGTACACAGCTAGACCATATTCCCAATCTTCCTTCTAACATAGTATAACCATCTAAAAGGTTCTCACCAATGAAAATAAAGGAAAAAATATATGTCATTTAAGAAGCAGGTATATCTTGTCCAGACTCTCTTTGCCTATTGAATGAAGGCATATAAATGACCGTGAGGCTCCAGGGGATGGTGAATGCTCAAGACGGAAAGAGGTGTTGTTCTGAGTCATGTGTGGACTCACCTGCCCACAGGGATATCAGTTTTGGTTTTACATGAGAAAGGCACAAGGTTCCCTAGAGAAACTAATATTTAAATTAAAGTTTTAGTTTGAAGAAGAGTTAGACTGAGTGGTCTATGTAAATTTTCAGTCAAGTTTGGATTTATCTATCCCAAGTCAAAAATTTTATGAAGTCTTTAAAGGAGGGATGTGCTTTGAAATCAATAAAATTGACCAAAAAATACCCTTCATGGAATTTCTAGGTGGTATATTGGTATTAACAAAGGAGTAGTCATTGAATAGAAAGGGGATATTAAAAAAAAAAAAAAAAAAAAATATATATATATATATATATACACACACATATATATACATACACACACACATACACATATGCATGCACACACTAGTGATATTCACTTGGCAGTCATAATTCTATTCTGTTTCCTTCTTTTATTCAACTTTTTAAAATTAAATATCAGGTGCTGTATTAGATCTAGGCGATAGAAATTGTAAATAAGACAGTCTCTGCCCTTATGGAAATTACAGTCTATTAAAAAGGAGGGTGATCACAGAAATAATCACACGAATGGAAACATAAAGACAAACTGAGATTAGTTATATAAACACCGAGAGGTTATGAGATACTACACAGATTTCTGATATATATCTGGGAGGTGGTTGGGAAGAGCTCTCTGAAGGAAGTGATCTTTAAATTGGGACCTGACAAGACAGCAAAAGTTACTGTGATGAGAAGAGCCAGAGGTGAAAAGTGTTCTCTGACTGCTAGGGAGGTCTGAGTAGGGAGGAAGGGAAAGAAGCCCGTAGGCCAGAGTGGTTACAGCATTGTAACGCAGGAGAGGTGAACTTCAAGGTCAGAAAGGGGTGATGTGGATAGGTTTCCCTGTGTTCTAACAGTAGGTCCTTGTTGTGAATCTATTTCATATATAGTAGTATGTATATGTTAATCAATATTTTATAATAAAGTATCTGGGAAAAGAATCTGAAAAAGAACAGATATATGTATATGCATGACTGATTCATTTTGCTGTATACCTGAAACTACTAACCCAGCATTTGTTTTTTTTGTTTTTTTTTTAACCCAGCATTTGTAAGTCAACTATACTCCATTAAATAAAAATAAAAAAGATAAAAGAAAAGGGTCCATGTGAAGCCATGTAAAGAATTTTGCTTTATTTCAAGATTAGTAGGATATCACTACTCACAGTATACCAATTTTGCTTTTGTTGTTTTGATGTGAAAACTGATTCTGGTTAAATTGTGGATAAGAATTAGAAGGAATTAGAGTGGATGGTGGGGAGACCAGTGAGGAAGCTACTACAGACCTTCAGGGAAGCAAGGATGGTGGCTAAGTCCAGGGTAGGCTGTTGGAGGTGGAGAAAAATAGATGGATTAAGAAGATATTTTCAAAGGTTGAATAAACAAAGCAACCAGTGGTGGCATGGAAATAATATTTTAGAGAGTTCATTTTAAAGTTTCTGATTTATGGCCTAAAATCCATGAATAACACTAATAGAAATGAAAATGTCTTTCATGATCTTGACATTCCGTCCAATCAATATACTCACTTTCCTCTCAGTGTTCATACTTTCTGCGTATGTGTATCTTAGATATTTTTTAGACTTTCTACTTGTCTGTCTTCAATAAAAAATGGTTTCTCCAAGTAACATAAAACTACAGTTCTTTAAAATTAATTGAAAACTTTACAGTAGTTTTCTTAGTATAAAGCAGATACAGTTTAAAGCTCAGAGAGGGGATTCTGGATTTAGTGTGGCAGGATCTTGTAGTAATGCATTCCAGATGAAAACACAGCAAGACTGGAAAGCCCCAGCCCCTGAGGACTTTGACTTCTCAGCTCCCTTTCTGTCACCCCCACCCCCCCCACCTCATCTCTCCACTGTGCAAATGGAGAATTCCTCTAAATTTCCAGAATTTCTAGTACTTTTCCTGTATTTCTTCAGAATTGCCAAGTGGGGAACATATCCTACTCTCATTGCCTTCCTTTTCCCCTGTTGAAACTGTACGTATACATCTTTTGAATAGTCATCTTTTAAAAATTTACTTCCCCAGACCCTCGCTTCTTATCTTATGCCATGTATTGTTCTTTCCCTTTCCACATGTGAACCTTTCCTTCTGATTACTTGAGTTTACCGATTTCATTAAGGGTTTCTCATTTCGGATTATTATTTACTGACTATATTTGAAGGCCTAAGAACTACATCTTAGAAGAAGATTTAGAGAAATTTTTGTGCATAGAGAAATTTTTAAAGGTGTTTAAGAAACATCTCTTAACAGAGAGTGGAACAGCTATGAGACTGAAATGACATAGGTTCGACTATAAATAGCATCAGAAAAATAAAATTGAGTCACAAAGTTTCAGCAGGGATTCCTGGGGGTGGACAAAGAACTAAGTAAAGAGTAGTATTAAAGTCAGAATGTGAATTAAACCAGAATTCTCCACAATAGTTTCTTCACAATAGTTTTTGATACTTCATGTTCATCAGATCAAAATTCTACTGCATAGAAAAGAAAAAAGATGTGTATCAACTTTACTTTCAGGAAAATGAAAATTTTAATGTTACTTTTTAATTTCCTTCCGTCTGTCCGTCCGTCTTTTTAGGGCTGCACTTGTGGCATATTGAAGTTCACAGCCCAGAGGTCATATTGGAGCTGCAGCTGCCAGCCTACACCACAGCCACAGGAACGCGGGATCCAAGCCATGTCTGTGATCTACACTACAGCTCAGGGCAATGCCAGATCCTAACCCACTGAGCAAGGCAAGGGATCGAACCCACATCCTCATGGATACTAGTTGGGTTCCTTAACACTGAACCACAATGGGAACTCTACTTTTTAATTTTCTTGATAATAGAAAATTGAATGTACATATATGAGTGATGGTTAAAATTTCATTTATGCATAACTGCTTCAGGCCAACCTACTTCTAATCAGTATAAATTTGGGAGACCTTGAACTTAAATGTGGCAGTTGCTCCTGAAGAAGCAGACTGAAATAGGAAGAAAAGTATAAAGTGGTTACACATGTCCTGTCCCTACACCCCTCCCTTCCCAGAAGGGTGAGGTGCCTGTTGAGTTTGGAGAAGCAGGACCAGCAACTGCCCTTGATATGCCTCACCTAGAGAGTGTTGCACTCTTGGCTGTGGATGTGGCCTTGAAAGAGAAGAGCAAACTCTAAGACACTTTCTTCCTTGACTAATCAGATCATGAGCGACCTAACACAGGCTCTTTGTTGAGAGAAGAAAAGCACTTCCATGGGTATTATTTTGAATTCTTTTCCAAAAATTCCATTGTGAATTAGCTGTTTGTTATGCAGAAAGCATTTTACCACAAACCGTATTACAATTTAATGTACATAATTATAGTTCCACTTTTTGTTAAGGTTTCAACTTCAATCAACCACCCAGTTTAACATTCTTTTTGTGGCAAGGCATTCTAATTTGGAAGAAGTGGGCTATCTTCCTGTTCCTGGCAGATTACTTACTGGCCTGGGGAACAATGACTGGTGGAGAGAAGGTGAGCAGACGACATCATTCTAGAGATCTTCCCATTGCTCATTCCTTCTCCCACCCACGTCTCAGGAGCATTAGTCCTGGAGCTAGTGTTTATGGGTTTCCAGAGCATTCAGCTGGCCCAGTAAGGAGGTGGCGGTTGAGAAGAGGGTAGACAACCCCAGATCACAGTAGTTTCTTACTTTGCAGGAAAGAAAATAATTTCCTAGGTTTCTTTTTTAGTAAGAGAAAGTTGTTTTTTTTTCATAATTACATAAAAGTAAATAAATTCCTATTGAAGTATCTCTCAACCTAGATGCTGTAAGATGAGGAGTACTGTGAGGTTAAGAGTCTGCCTAGAGAGTGGACTCCATTCCTACTGTTTGTTTGCAGAATGGGAGAACAGAGGGATATAAAGCAGTGATTTTCTCTGAGACATAGGAAGAGTAGGAGACTGTTACGGTCTCAGCAACAGTGTGAAGGATACATACTTAACATTAATAATTTTACACACATGCAAACACATCTTTCCAAGGATAAACCTTGGAAAACCCTGTAAACCAAGGCTTTGCTTAAGCTGGCCTTCTGCCCCAAGGGCCCTGCCTTCACTGTGGTAGGAATGTTGATGGGCTTCTATACAGATGAGATAACATTTGGGATAGACTTTGTTCTAAAGCTGTCCTCCAGATGTCCAACATCTAACCCTGCACTAAGTTTCTTTCAGGGTTTAAAATATATTAAAATGATTGTAATTTATATTCTTATATTTTAAAGCAAAATGTTTATAAAATTTTAGTCCTATCCCAATCTGAAAAATGTGAAACAATTTACAGTACGAAAACAAAGATTCTATAACTGTCAGGAAGAAGACTTTTCAGTGCCAACATTGATGTGTATATGTCTGGTAATTCTCTAAAACAAATAAGGGAATCTTTTGATTATGATGATAACATTCCATAAGGAATATACTAGGTATGTGACAGTGTATTGATTTAATTAATTTATCTTTTATTAAATCATTCATATTTTCTCCCCTCCCAGGACAGATTCTTTTAGGACACTTCTAACTTATTTTTACACTTCCCTTTATGTTTAAATATAGTAAACTGTCAAATACTATTAGTCAAAGAAATAAATTTATTCTTACATTAATACCTGGTTCCTTTTATGTATTTGTATTAGGTTAATAGGGATACTCAGTGGACTTTAGAACTTTGTAGAGGAAATGACAAAGTAAATAATCCCTAAGAAGTTTCATCAACATTTTCTTAAAATTTTGCACTCAGGTGGACTACATAGAATTTTCTATTTTCTCTTCCTACCATGAATTTATGTTCACTTCAAATTTTTTCCATTTGCCAACTAGATTTAATTTGATAAATAATTTTAAGCTTTTACAAAGAAGCTTTTACGTTATATATTATAAAAATATATTAAAATCTATTTACATTTGGGTTAACAATTTATCTTCTTGATCTCTATCCTAAAGAAATCCCTAACCAGTCAGATGTGTGATTTACTTTTATAATTTTGCCCTTAATCCAGTTCTTCATTAGTATAAGCCATTCAAGTCAATACCAATAATGTAGCTATTATCCTTATTCCAGGCATTGTGTTATAATGAACAGAAATGGCCTTACATGAGTAGTATGAGATCTAATTACAACATAACATGTCAGGGACAGACTAACTTTATATAGCTTTGTCCAGTCATCTTCTGGATGAAAAGCAGGTTCATTTTCTCTTTAACTTAAAAACTTTGCTCCCTGTAAAAAGGCAAATACTCCTATAAGGGTAGTGCTTGAAATTCTCAGCCATTTTTATTTTGGTGTAATAAAGGAAAACAAGTTGCCATGTATTTTTTAAAAGAAGAGACTACAAAGATCAATGATTAAGAAAGGTAAGAAGTAGCATAGAAAGCTAAAAAGGACTTTGTGAAAGAATCCTGTGGCCAAGGATAAACGTCAAAGACCACCTCTTGTTTCAGTTATAGTTACCAAGATTAAATCACCATGCTTATTGTAGTGACCACACTCTACAATAAGTTAGTAAGTTTAGCAGTAACCTTTTCTAGGAGTAACATAGGACATGCTTGTTAATTAAAATGCTAGATTTTAGTGACTAGAAACCAAGACGAATAAATGAAGAGTCATGGTTGAGTAATTGTGCAGAAGTTGGGAGCAGAGTCCTGGTGATATTAATTGTGCGGCATGTAAAATGGTTCCAAGGAACAGCTGTAGAGTACTGGAAGGGGCTATGATGAATATAATTCTGTTGGGATGAAGCTCAGGTACTGCAGGAACGAATGCCAATATTTTTTCCATACAGGGATTAATTACATGGTCAACAGCTGGAATTTACAAGAAAGCATATTAAATAAAATAGCAGGCAAGCTTGAACTGCATTCCCACAAAAGTCATAAAATGGGAATACCCAGAGAACTGGCAAATGTAATCTTTCACCTATTTTTTTTTAAGGTACAGCTGTCTATAGGCAGGTTGGGGAGATGGAAATTTGTGAATAGCCAACTGGGTGTCACATTGGAAAGGTTCAATATAAACAATCTTATGAAGCTACTAAAAAAAAAAAGGTACCCCCCAAACCTGTCCCTTTACAATGGGAATTGTCTCAAATGCACTTGAATTTGAATGGAGATGATATACTTGTTTTGCCACTATTGTCATTTCCCAAAGGGGTTCTTACATTTTTTTCATTAGCTGTGTGAGCTTGCTTTGTTTGTACATGCTGCCTCCAAAACCATTGGAAATCCAGTCAGTTCTTTTGGAATTTGGTAAGCTTCTGAAAATGCAGTATGGAATCTTCACAATGGAGATCTCATAACATTACAATAACTTTAGCTGCATAACCTGATTTAAAGCAATTCAAAAAATCTTTCAGCCCCACCAAGAATTAAATCCAAACTCTTCACTATTGCCTACAATCCTTGCATGCTACTCCCCTGCCTCTCTTTGCAACCTCATTTCCTAACCCTCTCTCCTCTCTCACTACAGGAAGATGCACTGGCTTCTTGCCAGTTCTTCAAAAGACTCCTTCCAGCCTGGTGGAATGTGGTCGCCTCTCCTGGAATGCTGTTCCCCCTGCCCGTGGTATGTCTGTCTCTTTTTTATCCGTTGGTTCTCAGCTTCTTCAAAAAAGTCTTTTGTAATCACTTCTTACAAGTTAGGTCTCCTAATTTTTCAGAGTTCCATCTTGGTTACCTCCATAGAATACATCACAAATGATAGTTATTTGCTTACTTCCAGAATATCTCCCTATTGGACTACAACCACAGTGAAGGTTAAAGTGCCTTTTGAATGCTTAATACAGGGTTCAAACATTCTACACTGCTTTTAAAAACTGGGTCATAGAATCTGCTTGGGAAATGTTATAAGCATTTAAAAAATTCAATAGAATAGAAAATATCAGAACACATTGCACAGGATGAGATAAGTACTTTTTAATGAAAATAGTGTTTCTGAAATCAGAGTATACGTGTATGTGTGAGAGTGTGTGTGTGTGTGTGTGTGTGTGTGTGTGTATACGTGCTGGATCAGGATGTAAAATGTGGGACTCAAAGGGAAAAAAAGTAAAAGCCACAGGAATAAAATGTCCAGTAAGTATTCACCAAATATTTGAATGACTTTTTTTTTTCATATGGAAATGTCTGCCCTTAAGACTGTTCAGAGTAGGTAGATGCTGATAAGTTTTTTCAAAGATACTAGAAAGTGTTTGCTCAAGAAGAGAAAGCTTGTACTTGTTGCCATCTGAGCCTGCCTAAAGCTTCATTCCTTTGCTTTATGGTGTTGTTTCCCGTTTCATTGAAGAAGTTGTTGTAAGCAACACTTAAAGACTTGGTGATTTACATATACATTAATATTCATAAGATCCTTTCCCAGAAGGAGGTTTTTTTTTTTTTTTTTTTTTGCCTTTTGTCATTTTATGGCCGCGGGTTTATGGCCCCACCCGCGGCATGTGGAGGTTCCCAGGCTAGGGGTCTAATCGGAGCTGTGGCCACCGGCCTGCGCCGCAGCCACAGCAACGCAGGATCCGAGCCGCGTCTGCAACCTACACCACAGCTCACGGCAACGCCGGACCGTTAACCCACTGAGCAAGGGCAGGGATCGAACCCGCAACCTCATGGTTCCTAGTCGGATTCG
>PVHT020004020.1:45835525-45960412 GCA_004024745.2 Catagonus wagneri
GCTAGGGGTCTTATCGGAGCTGTAGCCACTGGCCTACGCCGCAGCCACAGCAACACAGGATCCGAGCCGCGTCTGCGACCTACACCACAGCTCACGGCAACGCCGGATCGTTAACCCACTGAGCAAGGCCAGGGACCGAACCCGCAACCTCATGGTTCCTAGTCGGATTCGTTAACCACTGCGCCACGACGGGAACTCCCCGACAATTCCTTTTAAGAAGGATTCGCCTTTTTCAGAAAATATTTAATAGGCAGCTTCTAAGTGTGACAAATCTTCGGGGTTCATGAAACTATGAGGAGCTGGGGAAGAAGTGGCTCTTCTCAGAGAAGGCATGTCAACACAAGGAGGAAGGAGAAGCACCAGTAACATTTCTCACTTTGAGATAGAAATGATGAAAGCCAGAACACAAGAAAATGACATTCTTAAAGAACAGGGAGAAAATAATTTCCAGCTGCTATTTAAATACCCAGCAAAATTATCTTCAGAAAATGAAGATGAACAAATTTATTTTCAGGAAAAAAAAAAGATAATTTGTTTCTAGAAGATCTAATGTATAGGCATTTCTTCATAAGAAGGAAAATAGTCACAGAGGAATTAAAAAACACACAAAAAGGAGTAAAGAACAATGGAAAGAATAAATAGGTGTATAAGAGAAATGTATGTTAGGTGTCTATTGACTATACAAAACTGTGGCAGTGATAACAATGTTTTTATAGGTTTTAAAACATATAGAATGAAAATGCTGTCACAGTAATGCAAAGCGAAAAAATAGAGTTTAGGTGTTTTAAGTTTCTAGAATCATAGGAAAACTGTAAAAGTAAACAAAAGATATTTTAGACTGTAGTGTAGTTGTTTTGTTTTGTTTTTGCCTTATCTAGGACTGCACCCGTGGCATATGGAGGTTCCCAGGCTAGGGGTCTAACAGGAGCTGTAGCTGCTGGCCTTCGCCACAGCCACAGCAACACGGGATCCTAGCCACATCTGCAACCTACACCACAGCTCATGGCAATGCCAGTTCCTTAACGCCGAATCCTCAGCCTACTGAGCAAGGCTGGGGATTGAACCCGCAACCTCATGGTTCCTAGTCGGATTGCTTAACCACTGAGCCACCATGGGAACTTCTAGACTGTAGTATAAATAAATAACTTTTATAAATAATAAGCAGGAGAAAGGAAACCCCAATAGACAAATGGGCACAATGACTTTATCTGGCTCTTCACCAAAGAGGCTATCCAAATTGCTGGAGTTCCCGTCATGGCGCAGTGGAATCGAATCCGACTAGGAACCATAAGTTTGCAGGTTCTATCCCTGGCTTTGCTCAGTAGACTGAGGATCCGGCGTTGCCGTGAGCTGTGGTGTAGGTTGCAGACGCAGCTCAGATCTGGCATTGCTGTAGCTCTGTCGTAGGCTGGCAGCTACAGCTCTGATTAGACTCCTAGCCTGGGAACCTCTATATGCCACAGGTGTGGCCCTAAAAGTACAAAAGACAAAAAAAAAAAAAAGAAAAATTCTAATAAACTTGAGAAGATGCTTAAATTTCTTAGTCATCAGAGAAAAGCAAGTTAACATAGCATAGTAAATAAAATAAGGTGGAAAGTTTAAGGAGCTGGTAAGTGTTGCCGGATCGAATTCTCCTATATTGCAGGAGGATTGTAAATTGGTCCAACTGCATTGAGAATACTTTGGTGGTACATAGGAGAGCTGAATATATGCCACCTCTATGACCTAGTAATTCTACTCTGAGATATGCAGCCATTGTCTTCACATGTATTATAAGGTCTAAGGGTCAGTAACATTATTTGCAGGGCTAGGCACAATGGGCAAATGAAGGACTCCTTGTTCAAGGAGAGATTATTATTGTAGATTAATATAAATCTCTCAGCAGATCAGGGAGACAAAAAATAATTAAGGATAGCTCAGAGACTGAGTTTACACACACACACACACACACACACACACATCCCTTCTATGATAGTACCCATGAAATATTTATAAATATTATACTAAACTTAAAAAGATAACCAATATATTCTAAAAGAGTAGAAGTTGTATATAATACATTCAAATATATTCTCTTCCCAGAAATAAATAATAAAATATCAAAAATTTCACCACTTGTAAAAATTCTGCCTTAAATCGCTGTGAATTTTACTAAATTAGGAAAAAATTCCCAGTATTTAAAAAATAATAAAAAGATGCTGTATAGTATAATGCTCAAAAGAGAATTCATAGCATTAAAAAAGATTCTAACTTTCCTAATTCTGTGAATTCATAAAAGAAAGAAAAAAAATCGTAAACTTTAATAAAGCACTAAATATCTGAAGTTTGACAAAAATGCAAAATAGTCAAAATTAGAAATAAACAGATAAAACAAAAGAAAAAAAAAAAGAGATCATTCATTTCCCCAGATGGTGAGGTTAAAAAACACTAATACAATCTAATGCTCATTTCTGATAAAAACTCTTGCTAAATAGGAAGCCAGGTCTGCTTTCTTTGTGGTACCCTATATTTTTTTCCTTTAAGAAATGTTTCATGTTTACATAATAAGGTCTATGTTTGAAAGACATTTCTCACTTTAATATTGAAAATGCATATACCCCTTAACCTTGGAACTGCTTATTACGTCTGTCTTATAAAGAAACTTCCATATTTGAAAAGGGATGTATGTATATAAGGATGATTTTGTTCACAGATTAAAAAAAACGTAAGGAACTAAACATTCTTCAGTGGGGAAATAATTATAGTTTATCTAGATTTTGGAGTAATAAAAGTTGGTTTAAAAGTATGAAATAGAGATGTCCAAAACATCCCGTCACACATTATTTATTTAATTTTAAAAAGGATAGTAACATATCCTAAGGGTCTCATGTGGCCTCTGAGTCTGAAAGAAAAGGATAATTATTGCTTTTCTATAGGTAAAAATTTAACATGAGTTTTAAAAACGAAATTAACTGAACCGGGGTGGAGGGATGTTTGCTTTTCTGTCTTTTAGGCAAAAGTGTCCCATTAGGAAATATATTTTAATTCCGCATGGTATAATATTAAATTACGGTTCTAGGCAATGATTGTTTAGGAAAAGAAGGTAAAAAATGACCAAGATGACCTTAAAATTGGAAAACAATAGATGAACAGATAATAGAGAAAGTGACTGGAAAAAAATGGAGTAACGCAAAATGAGAGAAGAAAAGAGGCATGTGCACAGAGACAGTTAACACCATGAATTAGGTCAAATTTGAGTAAATCACCAAGAGCCAAAAAGAAATTCATTTGAGGAAATAACACAGAAACTGAAACACTGTCAAGGCATATTCCTGTCTTGTGAGCTTTTTAGAGTTTTGTACTAAAAACTGAAAGCTACACTTGATATACAAAATTCTATGTAAGTGTGGGAATACTTTGAATAGGCAAGTTAATCTGTGCTGTGCCAGCTATGAAAATGACCTCTACCAATGCCTGATTTGTGAAGAGAGCCTGTGGATGTTTAGAGAAAATTCTAGAAAAGGCTGAGGAATGTGGAGAGGAGTCTGGAGGCATTGTTAGATCCTGTATCTGTGAACTGACTGGATGAAGTTTATTGTCCCTCAGCGGGACAAGCTTCTCTTACATTTATTGACTGTCTAATTAAAATGGATGGAGGATTAATTATTTCAGTTGAGGTAAAAGTGTTGATATACTTGTCTCAACACTTTGTGTGTGACAGAGAGAGAAAGAGAGAGGGGGAGATAGAAAAGGAGAGAGAGAGGGAGAGAGGGAGCTGAGCACTATAAAATGTAGATCCCACAAGAAACGCTGGTGTTATACTTTCACCTAGACCATCCTCAGTGACCTCACCAAATAAATGCTGATGTTTTTACAAAGACACATTATTTTATGATGGCCTCTCTCTACTTATTGAACCATGGAGATGATGGCATTATAGCAGCTTCAACTAGTTGTGACCATGCTAGTTTCCAAATCATTGCAAAATACTGGGGCCATGGCCCTTGAGGTGTCAGCCTATAGGATAGTATTTCTAGATTGTAATAATATTGAAATGATTGATAAATCAGTTCTTTCAAACTTGGAGAAGAAGCATTTCATGGAAAAGGAAGTAGCAGAAGATGAAAAGAAAATAAATCCTACCTAACTTTCAGTGAACCCTTACTGTTGGAACAGGAAATTCCTTTTTTTTTTTTTTTTGTCTTTTTAGGGCTACATTGGCGGCATATGAAGGTTCCCAGGCTATGGATTGAATTGGAGCTGTAGCCACTGGCCCCACTGCAGCCACAGCAACACCAGATCCGAGCCGCTTCTGCAACCTACACCACAGCTCACAGCAACGACGGGTCCTTTACCCACTGAACAAGGCCAGGGATTGAACCTGCATCCTGATGAATGATAGTCAGATTCGTTTCTGCTGAGCCACGACGGGAACTCCCTGGAACATGAAATTCTTAAGGAGTTTTATAAATGCTTTTTCCTTACACAGGAGGTAGTTGTGCAGAAGGCTAAAGATTTGCCTAGGGACACACAGCTAGGGAGGCACAGAGCAGGAATTAGGACCTAGGCTGGTTCTAGAGTCTGTGTGTTTGACCATGATGCTATACTGCCTCTCAAATGGGAACCGTCTTTATAATGAGACCAAACTGAGGAAGAGTAATTCATAAAGAAAAGTTAAAGGCTGTGGAGAAGGCAGTGGGCCAGAGAGTCATTCATGCTTCATGCTCATCACCATTCTCTAAAAGAAGCTTGTGCAGATGTTCTGGCTTGTATAGAGCCAACTTATTACCAAGCAGATTTAACTTATAAATAGTACAAGCACGTTGTTTTTATGTTTTCCTCTTGTTGCTCTATTCTAGTATATTGTGTTGGAAGCTCTTATTCAGTGTTGTGGAATTTCTTTCCGATATGTCCTTACACATAGCTGTTACCAGTAGAGCTAGAAAAGATGCTCAGAAAAAGAGGCAAATAACTTGAACACCAAAAGTCTATAAAACCCTAATCCTATGTGAATATAAAAAAAATTATGGAAAAGCTGTACAGCTTGAGAATTTTTTAAAATATAGAAATTCGATAAACACAAACCCATGTATTTGCATATAGCTTGATATTTTTAAATATTAAATATTTACTAACCCCGTAATTTTTATTATTATTGATGAAAAGTTTTCTTAAAATATGATGCAAGGTTAATAATCATTTGGGGCATTTGAGAGAAAGACACAAATTTGTTAGATTTATACAAAAAAGTAAGATACATACAAGCATTATCACCCAACACTTGCAATGGGAGTCATTAAAGCCAACTCCTAATCAAGAATTATATTTTGCATGGGAGGCTGGTTAGCTGGGTTAAATGTTACTGATGTCAGTGAGGCAAGCGATGAAGGAAAGAAATGGTCACAGAGCGTGGCGCAAAGTGGTCATCAGAACTTGAGCAGATTGTTCAAGGAGAGTTGCTTTCCAGAGGAAAAACGTTGCAAGAGTTTGGACAAAATGACCCAGGAAATCTTTTGTGTTTCCAAGCATTCTGAGTTTTGGATTTTTGCCTTTGCCCTCCTTCCGGGCTGTGTTATTGCAGGCTCCCCACACAGTGAGGCCCATCTACTTAAGTGTGGATGTGGATTATTCCCAAACTAAGACGATTTCCCCAAATCCAGCCTAGACCAGTTTAAAAAGTATAAAAGAGATGCATTCATCTCATTTTCTCCTGCATTTCTAAGGCCTGGAAAAACTCCAGGGCCATCTTTTAGGCATAGTAAACAACACCCCAAACCACAAGTTGATTATGGGCTTCATGACTCTTAGATGCATCGTGAATTTAAGGAATTAAGGTGGTTGCTTGCATTCTGGAATATGGCAATTGGAAACGACTTTAGTTTAATGTAACACAAAAATTATTTTGTGTGAGAACACGGCATACTCTGGTGTGAGTTTTGTTCCTGGCAAAGGAATATATCATGTAGCTGGCTGGATCCTCCAGCCCATCTGGAGGGAGTGGTAACCGAAATGAATGTGCTGGGGTCTGCGTCTCCAATGTTGCATGTTTTCTTTTCAAATATCCTACTTCTTTAAGGGGAACAAATGTTTTCTCCACAAAGGCCGTCTCTGCCTCCCTCCTGGCTGCTCGGGTTTCTGCCTGCCTTTTGGTTACCGTGTGGCTGGTGATTTTTCAGGGTCCCAGAGGAGGACTCGTGCTAGCTGTTAGGACTGAACAAACAATCCCAGCCGAAACCAGAACAGAATCTCAGCACACTGCTTTCACCATCATGGGCTTCAGCTCTGTTTCAGCTTTCCCTGCCAGATGAGATACAGTATCAAACACTGAGATGCTGCCAAACTCGGCAGCAACACAGACTCACAATAATCGCTGCCTCCAGGTGCCAGGCCTTGTACCAGGCAGTTTACTCAACCACACTGCATTGTATCCTCACAACAATACTCCTAGGTAAGCAGCACCACTGCAGCTTTACTTTCAAGAAAACGGAGCCTTAGAGACTCAGAGACATTAAGGAAATTGCTCATGGTCACAAGTCATAGGTGGCCGTGGCCTCATGTTTCAGTGAGTGACACGCCATTCTTCGCTTTCTCTTTCTCTTATCCTTAAAAAAAACTAAAATTTGATTTACTTCTTGATCCAGACCGTGCCTATCTTTCATTCTCAGTGAACGAACGTTTATGGAGCCTTTGCTACCTGCCAGGCTTTGTGCCAGGCGCCAGGGGAGGAGATGGGCGGAGCAGACACATCCTGACTGGCTGGAGCTAATCTCTCCAGCCCGTCTGTTCACACTTCCCCACGCAGCAGATGTTCCAGCCACACCACATGGCTTGAAGTTGCTGACCGCCACCGTCTGCTCTCACCTCTGTTTCTGCATGGTTGCCCTTGCTGGAATGCCTCCCACTAGGGTGGGTCCTGTGCTCTGCTAGCCCCTACTCTTCCTTCCAGACTTTGTGCCCATAACACTGCTCCCTGCCGTCTTCCTTGAACTCTGAACCTTTGTTCTATGCAGGGACTCCACAAACTATGCCCACTGTGCCTGTCCATTTGTGTGTGACCTATGGCTGCTTTCATGCTGCAATGGCAAAGTTAATTCCAATAGGGGCTGGCAAACTTTTTTTTTTTTTTTGGAAAATGGCCAAATAGTGCCTATCTTGGGCTTTGCGAGTCTATGGTCTCTGTCATGAAAATCCTGGGAAGTAAGGAAAGTCCAGCCTCTACCCACAAATGGTAGAATGACCACTAACCTTAACGGATAGCATTGCTTGATAGTTATTTTAGAAATCAGAGGTTAGAGTGGGAATGGCTGGGGATATAAAAAGTAGACTTATTGGGGAAGCAAGAAGCTCACCATGAGGAGACCATATGATAATTCTGTCACCCTCTTCAAGTGACTTATGGTCTCATCTGAAATCTTTCTCACACACACAGTTTTAAAAAAAAACTTGGAACTGCAAAAATTCATGGTTCTTTATTTTATCTACCCATGTCTATATCCACCTAAGAAGTGTTTAATAAGCGTCGACTGCTGCTAGATTCTGTAGTGATAAATGAGTACACAGCCAAGAACAGGACCACTCTTCATCCTCAAGAGCTCCCTCAGCAGGGTGAATTTCATGCATGTGTTAAAGCGATAGAAAGAAAAACTGTTAAAATTCATTTTATATTTGTCTAATTCCCACCCCAAGGCCTCCCTCTTCTAGTACTTTTGTAGTAAACAATCCGGTTTCATTGGTTCCATAGGCAATTTTGTAGATTTTATTATGTTTTTTTCTCAGTTTCTGCTTTTTGGGATTTACTCCTTTTAAATGTTTTAGTCTTCCCGGAGTGGTTGCCCTCTCTCTCCTAGCTTTGATTGTGTAGACTACATGGCTGACCTCTCAGTCTGCACGTTAAGAGTGTGTTCTCAGAGTATTTCCACAGTGGCTTTAGATCCCTTTTCTGGGTTGTGACTGACAACAGAATATATCTTGCTTGACTCTTCACTCACGTAAGTTCCTAAGACTCCCTTTAGTTTTGACTCATCCTGCCTGCTAGCTACTTAGAAAATGAAGTTGGAGTTCATAATTATAGCAATTATCCTAGGGACTTCCTCATCTAAGTAATCTCTGAAAATTAAATGAAGTGGGTTTTAGTCCTTCTCCTTGGAGACAGCTGTTACCCAAAGAAGCATCTATTCATTTCAACCCTTTTAGCTTCCTGTCCATAAGGCAGTAACTCTCTTCATGAAAAACACTCTACTGTGGTTTCAACACCCCTTCTCTGTGTTGAACACCATGGGGGAGCTCTCTTACAGTTGGTGCTGAAAGCGCAGCTCCCATGCAGGGCAGAAAATGGCCATGAATGGCTGGGATGACCTGAATGCCTTTTACATGCACTTTGGCTAAATGTTAGACGGGTGCTCCAAAAAGAGATAAAGAGATGGGATTTCTATGGTTTTTTTTTTTTTAATAGCATCTTTGATTTTTCAAACTATTGAAAAAGCAGAAATATTCAGTTCTATCCCTATAAAGGGAAACATTGTAATCTTCTTCTCCATACCCTAACCCCTTTCACTGCCCTCCCCCACAAATAATCGGGCCTTAAAATATGCCTTTTGTACTCTCTGTCTCCTCTTTCATCATCTTCATTTTCTATCAAAATGCTCAGATTTGAGAATCTCTTAGATCAGATTTTTACTCTATAATCACAATCAAACATTATCATTTATTTTCAGTTCTTTTCCAACTGACTTTAAAGTATTATTAACGTAATACTCTCTTTAATTAGATCTCTTGTGCTAGAAAATCACTGCAAATAAAGTAGAAGTGAAGAGTGCTGTATTTTTTCTCCCTACCACCAGCCTACTGGTAGTTGTTACAGACTCGAAATCTGATGGCCAAAGCCTCCTACTCCAGGAAGCTTCCCGTGATTCCTCCTGCCTCCTCATGTCTTGACTTAGTAATTCTCACAGGTGCATTTTATGGGTGTTGTATTTAAATCTGTTTGTGAAAATTATTTAAATGTATTTATTGTATTCATTTATTCAACAGATGTTTATTGAGCACCTAATATGTGCCAGACCCTAGACCATGTTCTAGATGTTTAGTGTTGAACAAGACATAAAATTCCTTGTCCACTGGAACTCACATCTCAGTACATTGTTTTGTATTATAGTAGTGTTGTCTCTGTAAGGGTAGGGGATTTACTTCTCCATATTTAATTTCTGTATTACTTTATGACACCTAGTAAATTAATACCCAATAAATGCTCATGGTAGTGTGGCTCCCGCTGTGCATTTTGCCAACCACAGCCATTCCACATTCTTCTGATGTCAGTACCCCAAATTTTTCTTGGGAAATGCGGAGGACTCATGGTATAAAGGTTACGTATTACTCTTAGAATGACTGCCTTTGCTAAAATCCTGGTGTGTTCTTTTTACCAGCTCTATTACCTGGAGCAAGGTATTTCACTTCTCGAGAACTCGGATGCCTCTTAAGTAAGAGGGTGTCAATGACAGAAAGAACCAGCCTCAAAGGGTTGCTGAACTCCCTTTGGGAGCCATCTTTTAGGGACTGTAAATCAGTCTCCCCTCCACATGTGACTCTTCCCCAAGACTTTAAATCTTATAGCTTTTCCATCCCAAAGGCACTGCCCCGATGGGTCTGTTAGTTCCGCTGCTTAAGTCTCCAGAGCTGCCCTGGCTGCTGACCTTTCCAAGCCTGGCTGCTGATCTTCAGCTCCTCGTGGATTCTAAGAGCTACTTCATACTCTTACAATAAAATCTGTTTTCTTAAATTAGCCAGCATCTGTATCAGTTCCTTGCAACCAAAGCAACTGGAAGCTGATAAAATACAACGGTTCCCTGTGGTCCTCATCTGTGCAGTAGACTGCAGTTCTCCTCACAGGGAGAGTAATAATTTTGCCTCATCTTCTTAACTTTAGAGCATGATTACATAGCTAAACAGTTGCTGTTGATATACTCCAGTGCTTGCCCCAGTTTCACTAATTCCTTTTACTCTTTCAAATGTTTTTGAACCTTTGACTCTTACTTTACTCTATCAAGAAAAACAAGGTGAAGCCCAACACCAAAAAGTTTTTAATTTGTATTAAGATTTTGAAGGGAAATATAAGGTCAAACATAATCATTTTTTCCTGCCATTCACGGGGAAGGTAGGAGTCCAGCAGATACCACCCATGTGAGCATTGCTGAGCTATTACATCTGTCCTAGGCTGACCTGGTAACTTCGTCTGATGTACTCTTCCTTCCTTTCTGAACTCTGATAGAGTGCATTTTCCCAAATTGAGATTATTCTTAGGTTAATGGTCTGTCAAATTCCAAGAGACTGTGAGGAAGAATTTCAGGTTCACGATCCAATTCTTTCCCTGCTGGGATGGAGTCCCCAGAGCAGGTGATAATGGTTTCACCAAATCTCTTAGTAGGGTATTAACAGAAGAAACTGGAGAGGGGCTCTGTACCAGTTTCCCATCGCTGCTACAACAAATACCAGATAATAAATGGTTTAAAAGAACATAAATTTATAATCTTACAGTTCTGAAGATCATAGTCCTAAAATCAAGATGTCAGTAGAATGGTTTTTTTCTGGAGGTTCTAGGGAAGAATCTGTTTCCTTGCCTTTCCTAGCTTCTGCTTGCAATTCTTGGTTCATGGTCCCTTCCTCCACCTTCAAGTTTTACTGTCTCCAAATCCCTCTCTCATGCGCCACCCCCCTCTCTCTCTCTCTCTCTCTCAGACCTCTGCCTCTGTCATTATATCTCCTTCTATTACATCTCCCTCCCTCTTTGCCTTATAAGCAATTTTGTGGTTACACTTTCCAGCGTATGAGATGGGGACCTCTTGAAGTGGGGACATCTCAATATCTTTGCCTTAATCATATCTGCAAAGTCCCTTTTGCCATATTCAGAGGTCTGACGATTATGACACAGACTTCTTTGTGGGGTCACGGTTCTTCCTTCCGCTGGCTCCATTTCAGTGAAAAGCCAGATAAGCAAGTGTTCAGCTTTAGGGGAAAAAAAGGGTTACTGAAGAAAAGGGAGCCCAAAATGATTCACCAAGCAGCAGCCTTACCTTCCACAGTTTCCTGGATGGCTACTTTGAAGAGTCCCAAACAATCCAAATTCTCCTCAAAAACTAAACACATACACACACACACAAATGAGAAAAGTTCTGTGTAGTCATTTATCAGATGGCTGTAGATATTGATTCACTGGCATGCAGGCAACGAAGCATGCAGGTTACTAATCATCCTGTCCTACATGCTCTTATACAAATAAATTATTGTTATAAATCATGTGAGCATTTATGCAGAGAGGGGGTGGGGTCTGAAGAATATTCATCAAAATGTGAAACCTAACTTTATCCTGAGTGGTGTGATTTTGGCTTAATTTCTAAAGTTGTGTTTTGTGTATTTGTTCAGTTGTTTTAATGTTTTAATAATACCTTTCTTCCATAAACAGTGTAACTTTTTAAAAAGGCAGACAGTTTATGCAACAAGAGAGTAGAAACTCTCTTTCTACTCTCTGAAAAGTATAAAAAAGTTGCACAGCTGTGGCTTGAAGTCCTGGTATTGGGTGAAGGAAGAAGGAGAAGTGTCTGCAGAGAGAGGCAGTGCAGGCGTGGTGGGTGTTGGAGCAGCAGGTGGGCACCAGGGAAGCAGAGGCAGCCCTCGGCGAGGGGCAAGCAGAGTTAGATTTGGCAGCTGCAGCTAGAAATCATGCCAAGAAGGGGTGGACTAAGGCATGAAGGGAGGGAATTAGAACTGGATAGGAGTCAAGCCAGGCAATAAATAGGAAAGGAACAAAGAGATTTGAGTTAGAGGCAATGCAATGGGAGTCATGGTGGTAGATACAAATATCACTCCTGATATTACTCCAGACCCTTAGAAATGAGAGCAGAAAGGCACTTGGTGTTCTCTTTTGCATTCCTGGCCTTCTTTGGATCGATGGACAACGTATAGACCACTTAGAGGGCATAAGGGAGGGGAGGGAGAGAACAGGGAAGTTGGTGTGTAAAGTCCAGGCAGAATAATATGTGGGACTATGACTCCAGTAAAACTTTTGGGAAAGTGGGCGTACCAATTTTTAGTGTTATCCATGATCTGGCACCAATGCATATGTCCTCAGGCGTGTCCACACCTGCCAGCTGATGGAGGGGCAAGCAGATTGATGGGTTAATGGACTTTGGTTTCCACATTTCATGTCCATGACTATTTGTTGTATATATCATGGGTTATTGATAAAATGGAAAAACCATAATCTTTTATAAAAATCACCTCTCTTGCCATCCTCAGATAGCATGAAACTACAAAGAAAAACTAGAAATGAGATTCTGATCAAAGACAGTTCTAGGAAAAGCAACAGTATTTTCCATATGCTCTTCACACCACAGATCCAACCGAGAATTGGACAAACAGCAACTAACCGTGGTGTTCTACCTCAGATTGCCATTAGTTCTTAGATTCGTAGGGCTTTAATCCTACCTAGTGGAATGTTAGACACGATATTTTGTGGTTAGGAGTTGCTACTTGGTGCATGATGGCACAGTGGTCACTCTTTCATGACCAGTCTACTCGCTAGACTGCAATTCACACCTCACTATTCATGTAGACCCCCTCTGAGCCTTGGCAAATTCCTTCTCCCCTTCTTTTGTCTTTCTTTCACTCCTTTCTAGCCCAACCAGACCCAATATCATGTGTGGCCTGAGGATATGTGAGGCAGGTGGGGTACCCGAATTCTACCTGGCAGCATGTTTTCCCTTTTCCTTGTACTTATCAAAGTTGCACCTTTGTTCGTGTGGTTATTTCTATTAGTATATGGTTCCCACGCTAAATTATCGGTTTCACAAAGCCAGTAAATATATCTGTGCTCGATCACTACCATATACCTGCTATACTTAGCACAATGCCAGGCACGTAGTAGGAACTTAATAAATAATTGTTGAGTGAAGGAAAGCTATGTCAAGGCAAAGGGCTAATTATGCCTTCACTGTACTGTGGCTGGGACAAGCGGGTTCAACTCACAGGTTTCTTCCTTCCTTACAAGGGAGAGATTAGTCTATGGGGAGATTCTGGCTTTGAGATAAGTAAGAAATCCCTTCATGTTAGAGATAAGGAATTTCAAGTCAGAGCAGTTTAATTACCTATTTGAGGATCTAAGGCACTCACTGCTGAGTCCATTTCATCAAGAATAGCAGTTGAGTCGGTCAGGGATGAACTTGGCAGAAGAATCAGATCAGTTTAGCTTTCAGGCCAGGGCTCCATTCATTAGATCCTGATGTTTCTGGCACAACATTAACCAAAAATCACATTGCAAGACTTCTTTTCTGATTGCATAGGCTAAGAAATTAATCTCAACAGTTTGAACAGATAATGATTAGATGAACCCCAGTTGGAGAAGTTTATTAGGAAAGAGTTGGCAGTGGAACAAATAACCTCCTCCTTAATCCTTGAAACCAGGCGACCATCAAACTATATGTCCTCGGCGATTAAGCTACTCAGGCTGTAACATTTAAACCTTCTCTGCCTTACTGCCCTCTGAGTGATTCATGTCCATAAAGATGCTGCTGCTTTGAGGAAAATATGAGCCTCTCTGATGACAGTTGTTGCAACAAGACGAAAGCATTTTGAGAATTATTGCTATTATCTCATGTGAGAGAGCCTGACAGTCTCTCTCCTTCTTGCCCCCGTAATCCCATTAGATTTTACAAACTTTGCAAGGACAGGCTTGTGGCCGCGGCTGAGATAAAGTGCTTTCAGGAATGTTTCTTTTCTGCAGCTAGAATTGTGATTCATATTTCAAGGGATTTGTAAAAACAGATCCTGTCCACAAATGATAGAAAATCCTGGAGTTACAACAGGTAGCAAGGGACAGAAACCATCATTTCCCCCCCTTGTATGAAAATTGCACACAAAGAAGAGCTTTTATAAAAACAGATAGATAAGGGTTCCCATTGTGACAGGATGGAAACAAATCTGACCAGTATCCATGAGTTTGTGGATTCGATCCCTGACCTTGCTCAGTGGGTTGAAGATCCAGCATGAACTACGGTGTAGGTTGAAGATGAGGGTCAGATCCTGCGTTGCCTGTGGCTGTGGTGTAGGCTGGCAGCTCTAGCTCTAATTCAACCCCTAGCCTGGGAACTTCCATATGCTGTGGGTGCGGCCCTAAAAATAAATAAATAAATAAATAAATAAATAAAAATAGATAGATGGGAGATAGATAGGTAGATAGTAAAACCTAAAACCACAGATTCCCTGGGAAAAATAACTGTATAACTTTCCTAATAACCTTTTAATTTGTCCCAGAGTCTTCTGGTACATATTATATGAGTAAACGTGAGCTATTATTATTCTATTTTTGTCCTTCCCCTGAGGAAGTCTCTGCTAGGGCAAGTGGCTGAAGCCTGAGCAAGAATTTGTGGCTCTCAGTTTGCACTACTCCCACTGTCCCATCTATTAGCAGTGGGGCTTTTTTGTTTGGTTGGTTTGTTTGGTTGTTTGTTTTTAACTGGAGGATGGATGTCATTTTTCAGATTGTTTTCAGCTAGAGATATTCAGAATTTAATAACAGAGGAAAAAGCTGGAAGTAATATAAATAAACACAACTGAGTCTTGGTAATTTGATGGCTAAGGTCCTAAAATTTATATAATCATATCCCTGGTTTCCCTCCCATTGCTCAGTGTCTCACCATTTGATTGCCTTTAGGTTTTCTAAAAGGGAATGGAGAATGGTAGAGAAACCTAGGGTGGTTTTTTTTTGCTATTTTATTCATTTCATTTTTATCACTTTCTAGTGGAATTCCTATTATGGGCAAAAAAGTCATTATGTTCTGAAAGGATGACGAAAGAAAAAAAAATATGTGAAGAAAAAGTACCCAAGAGCTTGTAATATCATAAGGTTAACACAGAGCAGCTGAGTAGTAGAGTTACAGTCATTTCTGGATGGGATAGGTTGTTATAGAAAGTAAAATTGCACCTGGGCATTAGACGAATATTACATACCAACAAAATGAAATGAAAGGGGGGGGGGGGAAGGTCCTGAAAAATGTTTGGTCGGGAGGGTGGGGGTGAGGGTGGCCTGGTGGTGATGAGAGTGGAGCAGATGTAGTGCGGGTGTCGCAGGCGATGATGGCAGTATTCTCATCACGAAGGTGGTGGAGTTGGTGCTGAGGGAATGTTCCTCTTCAGTGACACTTCCTATTATCCATAGAGGTTTTCCACCCCATGACAGAGAGAAGAGACCTGATGCGGTGGCAAGTGAGGCAGTGGAAAGAGCCCACTGACATCCCTAGGGAACTTCCCTGCTGTCTGTGCTGTCCCAAGACCTCATTTCATAGCATAGTCCCTCTTGGAGACATATCTCCTTGTGTTCTGAGATAAACACGTCATCTTTCTCCTGTAAATGTTCTGAAATGCTAGTTTGTATTTTTGTATTTGTAAGTACCAGAAAATTGTTTCAACAGCTGCATATACCTTAACAGTGGGTGGAGTAAACCTTAACGCAAAGGTGTTCTTTCCGGTTGTGTATAACGTCTATTCTGGTGTGATTACTAGAAAAGGGAGCTTTTGAAGTGTGATTAGCTTCCTAGCCAATACATTTGTAAAGTTCTTACAAAAAAGACATTACCTAAGTTCTTTGTCAGTTCAGGGGAACAGTGTTTAATCCAAAATGTGCAGCCTTATGCCAAGGAAAATGTTCCCAGTTGAGGCTGGAGCTGCACTGGCTCTGCACCATTTTTGAACTCAGATATGGAACACGGTGTATTTCATTGTAGGAGTGAACAAAGAGCATGTTCCCTGCATAGTGAAAGTTGGTCTCTTTCTGTCTCAGTCTCTTTCTCATTTTATCAAGAATTTAACATTTTTCTATGTCTAATTTCCCTTGTCTAGTGCAGATTCTCCAAAGAGGGGGAAATAAAGCCCAGCATGACAATATTTTCTAGATTGTCATTTGAATGACCGTAATAAAGGGATGAAAGTTATTGGCCATCTACCCTCTCCTCTGTAGCCCCATGGCCATGTGCACAAGGTGTTGCTGATGTATTTCCAACAGCAACATCTGGCTCTCTGGCAGTTTGCTCGGCTCACTGTGCTGACCCATTGATGGCTCTAGAACTGTTCAGAAATGCTGTACAAGATGGCCCGAGTATGTGGACGCCGTAGGGATCTTTGTTCATCCTCCTGGGTGCTATTTATCTGTCAGTCACACTTCACTCTGAGGAATTTACTGTACTTGTCTGTGTCTATTTGAAATTAACAAGGAAACTCCTCATTAAAGATTGAGATTTATATGGACCAAATGGGGGTATTCCCAATGCTGTATTTAGGAAAGTGGAGGAGCTCTGCTATTGGTTGAAATGCCCTTAAAATGTCAGTTTTCCTAAGACAGTCTCAGGGTGTTACACCACCAATAGAAGCCAAGACAAAGGCTGTTTTTTTTTTTTATTCCCCTTTTCAGGGGCTTATGGGCTAGGGTGATGTGTATAATGATCACTAATAGAAATGAAAGTTTTTGAGATTTATGTCAAAGTTCTCAGGGGAAAAATTCCTGGTAAAGAAACAAAATATGACTGAAATCCAGTGGAAAGGAGCCAGACAATATGAAGAGGGAAAGGGGAAGGGAAAGGAAGTAGGATTGTGAGGCCAGAAATGGGAATTGAAGTTTGAAGAAGGAAAAAGTTTATTGAATATGTTGTTGTGATGAATCAAGAGGACATGCTTGTTGATAGTAATGTAAAGTGGTAATATAAGAAGCAAAAGAAAAGTCCTAGTTTAAAACGAACTGTTTAAATATAGGGAAGGGATGTCTGGAAAATCAAAAAAGGTATCTTAATAGGAAAAAATATATAGGAAGTGAGGAGCAATAGATTTATCAAGGGAAGAAAGAGGTAAACAAATGAATATTAATAAATTCATTTAAATTTAATATTCAGCTATGATGAATAATAACATTTTCTCCAGAAGGTAAATTCACATTTTTTGTTTTGAAAAGATAATCTATGCAAATAACACAAGAATGTATATTTATTCACTTGGTAAGTGATTTTTCTCCCTGATTCACTTATAAATGAGAATATCCATATGGAAATAAAATGCTTTCTTGGAGTCGTGAAAAATGAGAGAACAGTGCTGAAGCTACAGTATGGTTTACTTCATGTACAGATTTATGATATTAAAATTCATTATTATAATACTGGCCAACACTTACATAGAGCTTGCAGTATGGCAGTTACTGTTCTAAGCAGTTTTGATATTTTAGCTCCTTTGATCATCACCAACAAACCTGTGAAACAGGAATTATTTTATTGCCCCAAGGATGTGTGGGGAAGCTTAGCCATAGAGATATTGAGTAATTGGTCCAAGACACTGATATGGTAAAAAATAGGGATTGAAATGTAGGCCGTGTAGTTTCAGTGAGGTCTGTTTCCCAACTCATTTTATTGAATTTTCATAAAAATCCCTGACCTGTGTACACCGAAAAGGAGAATAATATATTCATTTTCCTTCAAAGCTAATAATAGGAGGAATTTTCCAGGTTGCAGGCCTTAGGCTACAACTATTGCCTATTCCCTTCCTGCTCCCAGGGCAGTTATTTAATCAGCATGAAAAGTAGGTATAGTTTGCGTAGTACCACACAAGAGCCGCAGATTTTGTCATGGTAAACAAAAGAAACATTGCTTTATTACAGCTTTTATGGTATTTAGAAATGAATGGTTCTGCTATCAGCCCCCTCAGGAAAGGCCATCAATGCTTCATTTGTTAATTAAGTGATTATGAAAACCCTCCAGCAAGTGACTAAATCTGCATTGCTGATTACTTATTTCCAAAATGGTTTAAATACCTATACTAGGGGGAGATGGTGGTTTGTGGACATAATCTGTAAAGTCTTTAAAACTCTTAGTTAGTAGGCCTGGTAGAAGTGCAAAGTATTATTCTCATTTATAGTCTAGCCAGATTTAACAAAAGGCCTGAGCATCATAAACCTGCAGACAGAAAGAGTTCCAGGGGGAAAATAGAGGCTTGCTCATAAGCCAGCTGTGTGAAGGGCTGGACTCCAGCTTCCCATCACGGGTGTGCAGCGCAAAGAATGTTGGCTGCCTCTGGGGCCAGCTGGCTCACACAGGGACTGTGCTCCTGGAAATCCTGAGATGTCTGAGCAGAACTCCAGCAAATAGAATTTTGGTTAACAGAGGAGCAATCTCATCCGCCAGATTTCAGTTAAGCTGTTTTTCAAAAGCTTGCTAACTTTAACACGTGACTGATGGGGCTGTCAAACGGGCTCATGATAGCTACCTCTTAGGATTCTTGTGAGGCTTCAGTAACAAAGCACTTAGCACAAAGGCTTGACCCAAGCTAAGAACTCCATAACTGGGTTGTGGTGGTGGTGGTTTTGGAGTCTCCTTTCTAAGATCCCATGCCCTTGGGGCCTCCTTTACTATCAGACCCATCTCTTCTTCATGGTTCAAGATTGTGGATGACACCCGGGGACAGGTTCCTGCCCAGGAAGTTGATGAAATATTACAACATAATGGCAGGGATGGGTAGCCCTATGGACAGCATAGCTTACTTGACAGCAATGATGGTGGTTTCTTACAACATCCTATGAGGCTAGAGCCAGAGTAGCCTCCAGTTCTAGAAGGGCAGTGGGACAGATGGCTTCCCTAGAAATGCCCTCCACCTCCCATGGCAGCTGCCACGGGCAGCCAGAAGAAACTCTGCTACCTTCCAAGAACTTTGGGAGTGACGTTTAGTCCCATGACCAGACCTCTCACCATGCCAAGGTAGACTGCTGTGGCCGGTTGCCATCACTCCTGCTGGTTGCTAACTAAAGGAGGCATCACCTGACAGTCTCAGATTTTGCTGGAAATCGTGTGGGCCAGCCTGAGTCAGAGGGCAAACTGAGAGGAGTTAATGAGTTCAAAACTCAGCGGAGCTACTCTGCCTGCTAGTATCAGTTCCAGCGAGTCATCACTGTCCCCAAATTCTCTTTCCCCTAATGATCTAGAGAAACAGCAATGTTTTTCTCTCTTTTATTCCCCATTAAAATTTGACCAACATTCAGCTAGTTCTTCTATAAAGAGTGTGACAGAGAACTCCTGGCACACATGGGAGTAGCCTGTATCATTTAAATAATAACAATCTCCCATTTAACATGAAGTAAAAATTGGAGGCAAAACATGAAATAAAGTTGATTTTTTGGCAAATGTTATTGGTCAAGAACTAGTGAGGAGTCCAGACTCTGCCTTATAAAAAGCGTGCTTTAAACTCCACCTAATAGCCCTCAGTCAGTAATTTTGTCCTGGCAGTTTTCTTAATGGCCTGAGCATGGGCATTGTTTATTCCCTGTTCAACATATTGGTTGCAAAGCTTAAAATAAAGTATATATTATTGTTTTATTGATAATGCGCTATGTTCTAAAATTACCCACCGAAGACCTAGTGGTGATAAAAAAGACTTACCGGTTTAAGTGAAGATCAGAACAGAACTGAGGTAACAGAGAAAAACAGCTATTTTCATCATTTCCAAATGAACTATCTGTCTATAACCCTACCTGGATAGGGACCAGCAGGTTCTGGGAAGAATATTAACCCGAATTTGTTGCAGCCTTGTTTCCTAAACTGCATTATAAACACTTCCCCATATGTGCTGCCAAAGCTTTGCATTTAATGAATCATCCAAATCTTTTTGCCATATATCCTGTGTAGCTATTGATGATAGAATACATGTTCCTGATATCTGAGGAGAAATGAAAGCAACAACCTACACTGCCAGCCAAAATTGCCTTCTAAGATAATCCTCATATAATGTTCGTTAATACTGACTGTTAAATGTTGTAGAGTTATTTTAGACCCAATTGCCTTGTAATTTCTTAGGAACTACCCTTTCTAGTTGACACTTGTCTTTATTCTCAGTGATCACAAAGAACATAAAAATTATTGCTTAATGAACACTTGCTTTATGTCCTTTGCAGTCTTAGTTGTTTTTAACCTTATTTTATGAAGAGTTTAGCAGTAAAAAAAACAGAGGTTTAGAGCACAGGTTTCGGAGTTAAGCATGTTATATTTCACGTACAAGTTCTGCCTCTGAATAATTACACGAACAGGGCAAATTACATAATATCTCTCAGCTTCATCTTCCCCAACTATACACCGGAAAGTGTCAATACTGTCCACCTCTTTTGGCTACCCTAAAAAAAGTACAGTGAATATTAAATTTTTAGCCTAGTGCTGGATGCATGACACATGTAAAGTACTGTTATTATTATGTTGTCTAATTTATCACTATTGGTTCAACACTACTAAAAAGGGTTACAGAAGAACAAAACAAAACAAGCAGCTCCAAACTGAAGGCTCCAACAACCATGTGTGGAGCACTAGTCAGAAGCGATTCTTTGCAACATAGGGAAGGTCATTGACATTACTGATGGCTACAGATTTGCCTTGAACAGTCCATTTTCAAGGCTTTCCAGCATCCTGAGTGTGCCGCCTTTCCGATTCCCTTTTAGGTGACCGATACCTTTGTGTATTATGTGCTCTCCACCATTTCAAAACTATATCAGGTTCTCTACTTATAGAAATAACCATCAGCCATGGAAAATCATGGATTTGTCCCCTCTGCCTAGTACTCAGGTACTTGAATGAAAAAGGCTTCCATTGAAGAGATCTGAGAATGACTTTGACCCAATTTACAGTGGCCCCGTTAGATCCTGGGCCACATGTCCCCGATTCCACGCTTCAGACTCCCATTTTGAGATTGTTTTTCACCTCAGATCTCTTTGATATTCCAAACCATAAACCTGTACTTGTCACATCCCTAAGATTACCCTCCGGATCCTTAAACTGAGCTGCAAACCTACTCCTAAGTCGGGTTTTCTCGGTCATATCCTAGAAGTCGATATTACACGTAGTACACCCTCCAGAACTGTTCTGTTCTTTGACAACCGTCGCCTGTATTTCTTTTACTAACGTATGCTAGTTAAAAACAAACCCAACAATTCTTCAACTTCACCAGGACTTCCAATCCATTGACCTTACAAGTGTTTCCCTGTCTACCACCCCCATTATGTCTTCATTTTCACCCTTAATCCAATTTTACATTTACCTTTTTGGATAGAACCTCAACAGTCTCCTCCGTGGAACCATCTTATCTGCTTGGAAAAACTCATAGGCCTGAGTTGGAGAACATGGTGGGAAAAAAAAAAGAACAGCTTTATTGTGTGTCTCTTCTATATCTGTGACCACACTTACCCTAGACATCACAATAGCACTTTTGATCATAGGAAGCAGCCTCCTATTTGCATCTCTCACTCTTCTCCCTCAGTATCAATCACACAAAATTTCTGGCTGTTCCTTGAGCTTAGTAATCTCGTTCTTGTTTCTGGGGTTTTACTGCCATTTCTTCCACCTGGAGTGTTCTTCTTAGTCACAAGCCACCCCTCCTCCAATATATTTACATACCACTCTAAATACCAGAGTTGTCCTCTATCATTCTCTCTCAAATAGTACTCCTAGCCACTTTATATTTCTTTAACTTGGAATATTTTTTTTCTCAATAGCACTTACCACCTAATTTTATATATTTATTTATTTTTAAAGACCTAATACCCCTTCCCCCCACCGCCTGGGAAGTGGTCTATGAAAGCAGTGCTGTGTATTTTTTGTGCCCTGCTGTTCTTTAAGTATATGCTTGGCCTAGACTAGGCATTCAAGAATATTTGACAAATACGTTGGGTGAATGCATGAAATTCCTGGGGCCATGGCTGATCTGAGCATAACAGTCAGAGTTTCAGATTTTAATTTCTAGGGATAATACATGTGATCACCAGCCTACCAAGATAACTGTTAATGTATTTTGCTTAACTCATTCATGAAATGGGATGTTATCACCAGCTGCTTGTATTTACTGTACAGGTATGGAAGGATGTGTGAGAAAGTATTTGTGACAGTTTGGAAAAGGTTAAGTTTTCAAATTCTTGTTTCCTAATATGCTCAAATACAAATACATAGAATTTACCATCTTAGCCATTTCTAACTATGCAATTCAGTGGTATTAAATTTACTAGTGATGTGCCACCATCACCACCATTCATTGCCAGTACTCTTTTCAGCTTGTAAAACTGCAACTCTATACACATTAAACAGTGACTCCCAGTTTCCCTCTTTTCCTAGCCTGTGGGCACCACCATTCTACTTTCTGTCTCTGTGATTTTGACTACTATAAATGTATAAATGGAGTCACGTGGTATTTGTCTTCTTGTGACTGGCTTATTTCACTTACGTACTGTCTTCATGATTAATCTATATTGTAGTTTGTGTCAGACTTTCCTTCCTTTTTAAGACTGAATAATATTCTGTTGTTAGTTACCCACCACATTTTGTTTTTCCATTCATCCATTGATAGACATTTGCATTGCTTACATATTTTAGCTTTTTTTGAATAATGTTGTTATGAAACTTGGGGATATAGATATCTCTTCAAGCCCTGTTTTCAATTATTTTGGGTATAAACCCAGAAGTGGAATTTATGGATCATATAATTCTGCATTTAATTTTCTTAGGAAATGCCATAATGTTTTCCATAGCATCTGTGCCATTTTACATTCTCACCAACAGTGCATGAGGGTTTCAGTTTCTCCATATTCTCACCAACACATACTATTTTCTGTTTTTTTTTTTTAATTTTTATTTTTGGATAGTAGCCCTTCTGATGGATGGTGATACGGTTTGATTCTCATTTCCCTAATGGTTAGTGATGTTGAACATCTTTTCACTGTGCCTACTGACCATTTGTATATCTTTTCTGGAGAAATGTCCATGTAAGTCCTTTGTCCACTTTTAATAAGGCTGTTTGTTTTATTGTTTTTGAATTTGGGGGGTTCTCTCTGTATTCAGGATATTAATCTGTTATTAGGTATATGATTAGCAAGTATTTTCTCCTGTTCTGGGAGTTGCCTTTTTTACTCTGTTGATAGTATCTTTTGACACACAAAATTTTAAATTTTTCATGAAATCCAATTTACATATTTTTTCTTTTGTTTCCTGTGCCTTTGATGTCATATTCAAAAAATTATTGCCAAATTCACTGTCATAAAGATTTTGCATTATGTTTTCTCTTAAGAATTTTATAACTTTAGGTTTTACATTTACATCTTTGATCTGTTTTGAGTCAATTTTTGCATGTTTTGTTAAGTGAAGGATCAGTTTCACTTTTTTTCCATCTGGATATCTAGTGTTCTCAGTAGCTTTTGCTAAAAACATTGTATTTTTTACCACTGAATAGACTTGGTACCTGGGTCAAAAATCATTTGATCATAAATGTGAGAGTTTAATTGTGAGATCTCTGTTTTACTCCGTTGATCTATAAATCTGTCTTTATGCCAGTACCACACTGCTTTAATTGCTATGGCTTTATAGTAAGTTTTAAAATAAGGAAATGTGACTCCTCTAGGTTTGTTTTTCATTTTCAAGATTGTTTTAGTTCTTCAGGGTCCCCTGAGATTCTCTATGAATTTAAGATGGGTTTTTCTATTTCTGCAAAACAGCTTCATTGGGATTTTGGCAGGGATTGCACTGAATCTGTCAGTCATTTTGAGTAGTATTGATATCTTAGTATCAAGTCTTCCAATCCATGAATTGGGATGTGTTTCCATTTATTTATATTTTCTTTAATTTTGTTCAACAGTGTTTTGTAGTTTTCATTGCTCAAGTCTTTTACCTCCTTGGCTAGGTTAATTACTAAGTATTTATTCTTTTTGAAGCTATTGTTAATATAATTGATTTCTTAATTTCCTTTTTGGTTTGTTCATTGTTTGTATATAGAAATGTAACTGATTTTTGTTTGTTGACTTTGGATCTGCTATATTGCTAAATTCACTGATTTTTTCCAACCATATATTTAGGGAATCTTTAAGATTTTCTGTGTATAAAATCATATCATCTGCTGACGGAGATAACTGCTTCTTCATTTGCATTTTTATTGACTTAATTTCTTATTCTTGTCTAGTTACTTTGACTAGAACTTCTAGTCCTGTGTTGAAAAGAAATGGCAAAAATGGGCATTTTTGCCTTTTTCCTGATCTTAAAAGAAAAGCTTAGTCTTTCAATATTCGGTATGATACTGGCTACAAGTTTTTCATATATGGCTTTTATTATGTTGAAATAGTTTATCCCTATTCCTAATTTGTTAGGTATTTTTATCACAAGGGTGTTGAATTTTGCCAAATCTTTTTTTCTACATAGATTGAGATGACTATGTGGGTTTTCTTTTATTCTGTTGATGTGGTATATTGCACTGATCTAATTTTGCGTGTTGAACCATCCTTGCATCCTAGATATAAATCTTGCTTGATCAAGATGACTAATCTTTTAAAAATGCTGTTGAATTCAGTTTGCTAGTATTTTGTAGAGGGGTTTTTGCATTGATGTTTATTAGAGATGTTAGTCTATAGCCTTCTTTTCTTGTAGTATCTTTGTCTCCTTGTGGTATCAAAGAAACAGTAGCTTCAAAGAATGAGTTTGGAAGTGTTCTCTCCTCTTCATTTTTTGGGAAACACTTAAGAAATATTTGTGTTAGTTCTTTTTTAAATGTTTTGTTGAATTCACCAGTAAAAGCATCAGGTTCAGGGTTTTGGGGAAGGGGTTTTTTGATTGAGAGACTGTCAAATTACTGATTCACTCTCATTATTAATTGTAGATCTATTTAGATTTTCTGTTTCTTGGTGATTCAGTCTTAGTAGGTTTTGTGTTTCTAGGAATTTGTCTATGTAATCTAAGTGATCCAATTTGTTGGTGCACTATTTTCATAGTACTCTCTTATAATTCTTTTATTTCCATAAAATCAATAGTGATGTCTTCACTTTTTCAGATTTTAATATTCTTTTTTTTTTTTTTTGGCTTTTGTCTTTTTAGGGCTGCACCTGTTGCACATGGAGGTTTCCAGACTAGGGGTCTAACTGGAGCTGTTGCTGCTGGCCTACACCACAGCCACAGCAATGCCAGATTTGAGCCATGTCTGCGACCTATGCCACAGCTCATGGCAACGCCAGATCCTTAACCCACTGAGCGAGGCTATGGATCGAACCTGCAACCTCATGGTTTCTAGTTAGATTCATTTCCACTGCACCACGATGAGATCTCCTGATTTTAATAGTCTTAAACTTCTCTTTTTTCTTAATCCATCTAGCTAAAGTTTTGTCAATTTCGTGGATCTTTTCAAAGAATTAACTTTTGGTTTCATTGCTTTTTGCTGTTGTTTTCCTATTCTTTATTTCATTTATCTCTAATCTTTATTTCCTTTCTTCTGCCACTTTGGAGTATAATTTTTCTTCTTTTTCTATTTCCTTAAATTGTAAGTTTAGGTTTTTGATTTAAGAATTTTCTTAGCTTTTTTGGAGTTCCTGTTGTGGCTTGGTGATTAACGAATCTGACTAGGAACAATGAGGTTGCAGGTTTGATCCCTGGCCTTGCTCAGTGGGTTAAGGATCCAGCGTTGCCGTGAGTTGTGGTGTAGGTTGCAGACGTGGCTCGGATCCCGCATTGCTGTGGCTGTGGCGAAGGCCGACAGCTATAGCTCCTCTTAGACCCCTAGCCTGGGAACCTCCATATGCTGTGGGTGCGGCCCTAGATAAGGCTAAAAGACCAAAAAAATTTTTTTCTTAGCTTTTTTTAATGTAAGTATGTATAGCTATAAATTTCCCTTAGCATCACATTCACTGCATTCCCTAAGTTTTGGTGTATTGTGTTTCTGTTTTCATTTAACTCTAAGTATTATCTAATGCCCCTTGTGATTTCTTCTTTGATCTATTGGTTGTTTTAAAATGTGCTGTTTACTTTCTACATTTTTTTTTCCTTTTTCTAGTTTTCTTTTTGTTATTGATTATTAACTTTATCCTATCATGGCCTGAGCATACTCTTTGTATGATATCTATTTTTTAAAATCTATTGAGACTTAATTTGTGGGCTAAACGGTTTATCTTGGAAAATATCCCATGGGACACTTGAGAAGGATCCTATTCTGTTGTTGGTGGATAAAGTGTTCTATATGTGTCTTAGATATAGGTAGTTTGTTGTGTAATTCAAGTCTTCTTTCTCCTTACTTATTTTTTCTATGGTTGTGTTATTGTTGAGAGTGGGATATTGAAGCCTCTGACTCTTGCTGTAGGACTGTCTATTTCTTTCTTCAGTTCTGTCAGTTTTTCTTCATTTATTTTGGTATTCTCTTACAGTAAAAGTTTACAGTTGATATATCTTCTTTCTGTATTGAAAGTGTTAAAATGTATAATATCCTTCTATGTCTTTTGCAATTTTTTTATTTAAAGTTTATTTTGCTTGATATTATTTTAACCAACCTTACACTTTTTTGATTATTATTTGTAGGCAGTATCTTTTTCCATCCTTTTACCTTCAAGTTGTTTGTGATTTTAGAATTAAGATGAGTCTCTTGAAGAGGGTATATAGTTGGATCATGTTTTTTTTTTAATCCATTCTTCCAATGTCTGTTTTTTGATTATAGAATTCAATCCACTTACATTTAAAATTAAAACTGATGAGGGACTTACTTCTGACATTTTACAATTCACTTTCCCTACATCTTATATTTTTTGTTCCTCTTTTCCTGCATTACTATCTTATGTGTTTAGTTGATTTACACTCAGATTACTTTCTCACTTCCATTTGTGTATAGCACTATAATTCAAATGTATATAAGCTTTACCTGAACATAAAAAAACTGTTCCTTTACAACTCCACCCCACCTCTTTGAGTTGTTGATGTCTCAGACTTTGTCTTTATACATTGTGTACCTCAGATTCTTCTTAAAATATAACTAATTTTCATGCATAGTTATTCAGAACATTTCTTTATTCCCCCTTCTTGAACCTATCTGGATTTTAAAAGTTATATAATTTACATAATTTATACCATGATAAAAAAATATTCTGTGATTGCTTTTTCAAATTAATATATAAGGTTACCTTTAACATTAATTTATATACGTACTTACCTTATTCTACTTACCAGCTCCATGTTATGGTATTTCATAGAATGGATATATCAAAATTTGCTTACCTAATTATTCTCCTATTGCTGATTTTTATTTTTTAAAGAACTCTGGGAAAAAAACTTTCAATCAAGACTCTTAAATTTCCTATTTCATTTCTGTTCTTTCTCACAAAAATTAGTATAGAAACAGGAAGAGACAATAAAAAAGGAAAGCCCCTAGATTTTCCCCTGGAATATTCTGCCAACACACAGTTAACTGTGACTTGGTTAATTCCTTAGAGAGCTTACATTCTCTTAAGGGCCAAAATAGGTCAGCAAATAATTATAGTAATAGGTGATAAGTACTGTGATGAAATTTTACTCAAAAACTATTAAATCCCAGTGGAAGAAGAGATTTTTTTATGCTTTGGTAGACCTGGGAAATTTTCAGACATGTGACATTTGGGTTATACTTGATGGATAAATGGAGAAGAGTCAGATAAGTGAAAGGAGCAATGGAAGGTATAGTAGGATATGAAAAAATGGGAACTAATTTTCTGATAGTTGGAATTTGAGCCTATATTTTAAGGAGTTATTAAGGCCATTCTGTAGGACATTGAGGGCACTTAAATGGGTGGGTGGGAGGGTAGAGTAAAAGACTGGGCAGAGAAAGTTGGAGGTAGAAACCAGAAAGAAAGTAACCTGTGTACTAGGAACCCCACACTTGGGAACAAGGTCTTAGAGTGAGGGTCCTTGCCCAAGGGATGAGGAAAGTGGGACAAGGTAGGGGATGGGATTACCATGAAAGTTCAGGGTCAAACTGATCAGCAGTCAAGTGCCAGCCCTGTCTTCATATGAGTTGAGGTCCTTCTGAATCAGCAACTTCTCTCTCTCTCCTTTTTACCACTCCGCTCTCTCCTTTTTCTTCTGGGAGTGGAGGTCCACTGAGCATCTAATGTCTTACTCTGCCTTTGTCCAGTTTCCATACGGTCATTTTCCAAAGGGTGTTCCTCAGCACAGTCAGAAAGAGCCCTGGGACTTTACTGAGCTGATGGGAGGAGCTCTATACCTGCGTGAAATGATCATGTGGTGGAACAGTGGAGGACAAATAGCTCTGGCACTGAACATCTCTTTTAAAAGACATAGATTCTCATTGCATCCTAACGACAAACTTGTGCATTGAAAGTTAGTATTCTCATTTGTGAGGGTACTATAGTCTCAGTAAAGTTATTTGTCCAAAGTCAAGTTTTTTTCCCTGAAACTGAGTTTTGCCTTATGGAAAGATTTTACTCTTAGAGAGGACACTATGTTTTTAATTCATGTTGTGGTTCTCATTCTATCTATTACAGATGCTTTTAAATAGCAGACAAATGTAGTGTGTGGGTAAGACTGTGGTGTTATGGACAGTCAAATTTGAGTTCAGGGGAGTTCCCATCGTGGCTCAGTGGTTAACGACTAGAAACCGTGAGGTTGTGGGTTCGATCCCTGGCCTTGCTCAGTGGTTTAAGGATCTGGCATTGCCGTGAGCTGTGGTGTAGATTGCAGACGCGGCTCGGATCCCGCGTTGCTGTGGCTGCGGTGAAGGCCAGCAGCTACAGCTCCTGTTAGACCCCTAGCCTGAGAACCTCCATATGCCGTGGGTGCAGCCCAAATAAGGCAAAAAGACAAAAAAAAAAAATTGAGTTCAGGAGTTCCCGTTGTGGCTCAGTGGGTTAAGAACCTGACATAGTGTCCATGAGAACGCTTGTTCCAACCCTGGCCTGGCTTGGTGCATTAAGGATCCAGCATTGTCACTAGCTGTGGCATAGATTGCAGACAAGGCTCAGATCCAGCATTACTGTGGCTGTGGCCTAGGCTGGCAGCTGCAGCTCTGATTCAACTCCCTAGCCTGGGAACTTACATATACTGCAGGTATGACCCTAAAAAGAGAAAGGAAATTGAGTCCAAAGACAGATACTGCTTATTTCTATCAGTGAGACCTGGGTAAATTACTTTTCCTATATAAGCCCAAATTTCCTCAGGTGTCTGGAAAGTCTTCTAATAACTCCTGCATAGTTGTAAGGAATACATGAGGTAATATATAAAAAGCAATTAGTCTAGTCCTGCTACATGGTCAATATGTAATTATAATTATTACTGTAAGTTACTTGCTAAATATTTTTAATTGAAAATATGACATTCCCAACAAGAAAGATAATTCTCTGTACAAGGGTTCTTTTCTTCTGCCCTTCCTCTTTCTTTCTTTTCTTTCTTTCTTTCTTTCTTTCTTTCTTTCTTTCTTTCTTTCTTTCTTTCTTTCTTTTCCTTTCTTTCTTTTTTTCTTTCTTCTCTCCCTCCCTCCCTCCTTCCCTCCCTTCCCTTTCCTTCCTTCCTTCCTTCCTTCCCTCCCTCCCTCCTTTAGCTTTTCAGGGCTGCACTGGGGGCATATGGAAGTTCCCAGGATAGGGATCCATTCGGAGCTGTAGCTGCTGGCCTTCGCCACAGCCACAGCAACATTAGATCCGAGCTGTGTCTGTGACCTACACCACAGCTCATGGCAATGCCGGATCCTTAACCCCCTGAGTAAGGCCAGGGATTGAACCCACATCTTCATGGATACTAGTTGGATTCATTTCTACTGTGCCACAATGAGAACTCTCACAAGAGATACTTTTAATTTCATCAACACATCAATGTCAGACACATTGTTAGGAGAAGTAGAGTTGTTTAGGCATGAAAAATGGCATTTGGCAAAATGAAAAGGAACTCAATCTCTTTCCAGCTTTGTGAGTTCTGTTCACAAACCATCAAGAGTTTATATCTTCGGTAACATGAGGGATGAATGTAGGGAATTCAAGGGCCTTTCCAGCTACTAATGGCCAACTGGAGAGACAGAAACCAGGGAATCTTTCATTCTGGTGAATGTGGAAAAAGGACATTCTTTCTATTGTATGTCCAAATCTTTTCCTGAAATCGCCTTTTGAAGATGTCACAATCCTAACAAATGCTTTAATAATGTATAAGGCATAATAATATGAAACAAAAACAAAACAAAAAACAAAGTATCCGGATTTCCCCAAAGATTAGCATTAGACAAATGTGTTTCACAGTGCTTCCTTTTCTCACTCCCACCTTCTATTCCAGAGCAGCCAGTATCTTTTTTCTTTTACTCCCATGACCACCCATAGGAGAAAGATAATCATGAAATAGTTTTCCCTGCAGATGGCTGGCTGAGTAGCAGAGAGTAAAACAGCCCCTTTAGTGCCTTATTTCTTTGTCCATCTAGAAGTGTTTGTCTTAGAAACCCCTCTGTTAACCATGAAACAAAAGGGCGATTATAAAAAAAATCTACTAAGTAGAGAAAAAGTAATATCACTTTTTATCTCTTTCTTAAAGAGTCCTCTCCATTGAAAAAGGACTCTGCCTTCATGGAATTTTTAAGCTTACTCTGTGAATACTTGAGTTTCTACTTTCTCCCATCAAGTGCTATTGGATAGTAATTACATTTCCAACCTCTTTTTCGCTAAGCAATGCAAAGAATACAAATCATAGAAATAGTACTTTAAATGGGAAAAAAAAGCAAAAAGCCCTGTGACTTTGAAAGTAGCATGATTATTTCTGAGTTAGGGTAACCACCACATCCTGCTTTGCCCAGGACTCCCCAGACTTAATGCTTTAAATTCAGTGCTCTAGAACCTTCTCATATTCCAGTAAACCAGGAGAGTTTATTGCTCTGAGAAGGTTTCCACATCATGTAGGACCAGGCTATTTATGAGGATTTAAACAGCAACAGTAACAACCACTTAAATCTCACTGATTTTTGAAAACCAGCTATTTTAAGTGCTTCATCTGAATATCTGCATAAGAACACTTTGTGGAAACTAGTATTAATTTTACTCTTATTCTACAGAAAAGGAACCTGGCATTTAGACAGATTAGGTATCCCCCCACCCCAGTTACACAGGCAATAATTGCTAAATGTAAATTTTTAATCTAGGCAGACTGACTCCATTTATTCAGCTACTATACCAGACTACTTCTATGTGAAAATGTCCCCTTATCTATGGTCACCATAAAGTTATTTTAACCCTCTTTTCCTGGTAAAAACTGATTCACCTAGGGATGAGGATCTGAGCCAGAGGTCAATGGTCTGTAAGGAGGTTTGGGAGTCTCTGCTAATGATTTCCTGTTTCCTTCCTTCCCTATGTGACCTTTGCATCAAGGTAATCTGAGTGTTTCATTCTTCCTTGCACTGTACACGAGTTTATTTATAGGATCAGAATAGAATCAACATGATTCACTCTAATAGTATCCACAGCCACCTCCCCCACTGCCTCCCTAACAAGCCCAAATGGGCATTCCACAGTAACTGTGGTTTTGATTATTTAATTTGTGCTTAGTCCCACTGACCCACATAGTACTCCAGCAGTATCCACATCATATGGTTCATTATGTAATTGAATTTAGTGTTCATGATATTCGGAGCCAGGAAAACAACATTCCATGTGGTGAGCCAAATGAAGCTTTTCTTCTAGTATGAAGTGGGGAAGCTGAAAAGTCTGAAGACAGGGACTTTTAAATTTTGATTAAGAGAGATTATTTATTTCTTGAGGACATGGCCTTGGGCCAGGAATTATTGTTAAGAAACATTTGAAAGGATGAAGACGTTGCATGAAGAATTTAACAGTGTTCCCAATGTGTCCCTGAATACCACTGTTTAGAATGCTTTTGGCTCTAGGCGAGAAAAAAATATAATCGCTAAGCTCCAGAGAAGTGCATTAGCCATGTTCAGTGTCTCAAATGCTGGCGCTTTAGTTCTGTGCTCTTTACACCGAGGCATGTCAGGGCCATTAGAGAGAGACTCATTAGTGGTAACGTGAGGGGAAATGATAGGGCACATTTTTAGTTTGGATTGGTGGGTCTCTAAGGGAACTAAGCAAGTAGTTTACATAAATGCTAAATAATAAGACCTTTTCTGTAAATAGACCATCAGTGTAATGGCATTTAGTTTGTTCAAGCAGTCGTGCTAGGGACTATGTTGAAATTACATTAGAGCAGGATATGTTCCCTTCACTTTGCTAAGAGTCATTAATCTAAAGTAGGAATCCCTACCATGAGTGGAGGCAAATTAATAAACTACAATATTGGGTTCTTTTGAGGAACATGATGAACAAAATGTACAACTGGAAAACATTTTGAATTCTCAAAAAATGGAGTGAGCAACTTTTAAGTTCTAGATCAAATTGACAATTAAATTACTACTGTGTAATTTTCATGAAAGGAAAGTCAGCATTGATGGTCCTAAGTAAAGTGACTGAACACCACCAGCAATGTTACAGACAGAGTCATAAGGAGGCACAGTGTGAACACACTGGGGAAACCACTTTTTATAAGAGTAGTAAATTGCCTTTGGTGGACAGAGAAAAACGTAAAATAAATCCTCTTGTTAAACTCCTTTAAACTAATAAACAGGATGTGTGGTGCATGGTACTGTGAAAGCAGGCAAGTGTCCAGTGAAAACAGAATAGAGGAAATACTGCCCACGTGAAATGAAATACAAGGACTTGGCTTGTTGAGAGTAATGTGTTATTCATATTTGAGCCTAAACCTGTAATTGCCAATATTAGACATTTTCTGTCATTATACCAGTGACATTTGAAACAAGCTAAATGACATGCTTATAAAACTTGGACAGAATTAAAAACAAACCACAACAATACACCTGAGAGATCTTTCCTTAATATGGAAGAAACCTTGTGACAGTCTGAATACAAACAGATACAGTAACATACCAGTCTCAAGACTTTTTATACTTTAATAACTTGTTCTTATTTAAAAGCATTTTTATTAAGAAGATTTACTGTTAAAAAGCATCCTCATTTGAGTGATTAAATGAACAGCTGGGAAAATCTCTAGATATAGTTAAAAAAAACTTCTATCTAAATAAATAGATAATTGAATAAAGGTTATAAGTTAATATTTATTTTAAAATTATTTATACAATAGTTTTAACCTATCTCATTTCATATTTTTAGACCAAAATTTAGATAAATCTTTTCAGCATTTTTAGTTTTCTAATTTAAGAAATAATGCATACTTCATTTTGTACTCATAATATTCTCAGTGTTAAGAAAATACTTGATGAGAAACACTCTCAGGGGAGCTGCAGTCCTAGTTTGGAAAACATCACAATAGGCAGCAAGAATGCGTGACAGTCTAACAAACAGTTTTGTCCATTCATTTGATTGTGGACAACTTTTGGATTAGAAAACAAACCTCTTTACAATAAAACTGCCCAGACTAATTTAGGGGAAATACTCAGTAATATTTCTCTCGGTCAAACATCTGTTGTCTTAAAAAATAATCAGCATTGGAGGGCCCATTGTGGTTCAGCAGTAACAGATCCTACTAGTATCCATGAGGATGCGGGTTCGATCCCTGGCCTCCCTCAGGGGGTTAAGGATCTGGTGTTGCTGTGAGCTGTGGTATGGGTCGCAGAGGCAGCTCGGATCCAGTGTTGCTGTGACTGTGGTGTAGACCAGCAGCAGCTGTTCGCCCCCTACCCTGGGAACTTCCATATGCCACAGGTACATCCTTAAAAAGTAAGTTAATTAATTAATTAATTAATCAGCATTTTCATTTATCATCTTTGCTCTGTTCTTTCCTATATTTCTGACAATACTGGAAATATGATCAAGACTATGATGTGGAAGGAAAAATGTCAGATTCAGCTGAGCTCAGACTCTGGTCCCTCTTGTATCTGCTAGATAGTTGATAAGTTTCTTAACTCTGAGGCTTGTTTCTTCATGTGTAAAATGGATATGATGCTCCTGAACTGTCAGATTTGTGGTGGTATGTTGTGTTAGTTGATAAACTGGCCAATTAAGGAAGGCTATGCGATATGGCAACACTGACATCTAGTTATGACAAAGGACAAATGTGTCTGTCATCGTTTGTGTTTATTGCATCTCTGTGGACCTCTTCTACTTCAATGTGGGCTTCTTCTCAACTTAGCTATCTTTCCTGCTATCCTTATGCTACCTTGACTCAGCCCCCTGATACAGGTGGTAGGTGAGGCTACAAGAGATTTCAAGGATCCAGATTCAAGTCTGCAGACCAACCGCATTCCCATTCTCAATGTTGTTCTAAGCGTTATCCCCATATATTCTGTGATTAAAAGAAACATTGTCCTCCCAGACTGGTACTTATATATAAAAAATGTTTGGGATGGTAGGCCCTCAGGAAGGTATTATCAATTCTTTTCAATCTGTGTTGAGAAAATATACCGGCACATTAATTTATTCATGAAAGAAATATATATCAGCTCTTATTTTATTCTTGCTGTGCTAAGTGCTAGAGATTCAGAAAAGAACAAAAGAGATATGGCTATTACCCTCACAGAACCTAGTAGAAAAGAGACATTTAAAAAACAAGAAACCATGCGACACAAACCATAAATGTTGGTAGAAAGCTTGTTACTCTTTGGGAGATAACTAGTCTTATTTAAAAATTTTCTTGATGGCTTTTCTGGATGTCAAAGAGAGTGTCTGTAGGACAGGGCTGAGATAAACTAGTTCAACCCAAAGTTAGAAATAAATTGCTTCACATATTAAAGTTGGGAAAGTTTTGATTTTTCTGAGGCAAATTAGAAAGGAACAGTTCAGGGACCCAAGGGAGAAAAGGAGAGTGAGCAAGAGAGGGCATCCGATGAAAGGGTAAGATGCTGGGAAAGAGGAGGAAAATTAGCCAGTCAGAAACTCTAGAGCACATTAAACAGAACAATGGAAAAGGATCTGATTATTGAAACATGGAGTTCACTTGTCCAAATCAGAGCCCAAATATGGTAACAATTTTCAGACACCTCCTGATGCTGCTTATCCAAGTATAATCAATTTTTGTTAAATATCTGAACTCCCTTTTTTTCCTGCCTTAATGCATATACCATTTGTCTCCCCAGCTGGTAGTCTGTTACTGTGCTAAACTTGTTTCAAGTACATTGGAAGGCACGTTTCTGCATGGCAGCACTCTCATGCGCCTAACTTTCATTTGGAGTTGATTATACTGGAGCATGGCATCTTCAGTTTGGAGAATTAAACCTGTGCTGGGCTCCAGTGCCTTTTAGAACTCTTTGCCTCTCAGTGCTCTTGATTAGATGATGCTTTGATTTGTTTCTAAGAGAGATCTTTCCTTACTTACCCTCAAATAGTTGTCTCTCAGCAGTGATCTTTTGGTCTGTCTCACAATTCTTATTTAGGGTCTTATTGATGAGGAAGTGAGATGTGTCCATCGCCAAGGTGGCATTTTCTATACACACATATATTTACTATGTACATACATGACAAGGAAAATCAACATGAAGATACTTTCCAAAGTTATGAACATTTGAAATCCTTCCCAATTCCCTTTCTCCTTTTTGACCAGTTCCTACGCCTGTGATATTATGGGAAATTTTCAAAGAATTTAAAATGTAAAACTCTTACAAATTTCACAAAATCTATAAAATCACATCGTTATGACAGGAAGCATTACTGAGGTCCCTCAAGCCCCATGATGTCATTTTTATATAGTTTATATTTTACATTCAACCATCTCAAACTTATGTGAGATTTAGAGGGGAATATACCTAACGATTTTCATATAATGTTAAAAGGAACTAAATTGTATTTGTAAATATGAAAGGAAGGATGATCCTAAAACAAAATGACTGGCACTCTCAAATGACCATATAGTCAAAAATATACTAAGTGTGGAGTTCCCGTCGTGGCTCAGTGGTTAATGCATCCGACTAGGAACCACGAGGTTGTGGGTTCGATTCCTGGCCTTGCTCAGTGGGTTAAGGATCCAGCATTGCCGTGAGCTATGATGTAGGTTGCAGATGTGGCTCGGATCCCGCATTGCTGTGGCTCTGGCGTCGGCCGGCGGCTACAGCTCTGATTAGACCCCTAGCCTGGGAACCTCCATGTGCCACGGGTGCGGCCCTAGAAAAAAGCAAAAAGACAAAAAAAATACACACACACACACACACACACACACACACACACTAAGTGCTATAGATGAATAACTTGAGTTGCTTTGAAATCACACAGGAGAAGAAACTGATCCAGAGTCGGGAGAAGTTTCTTTGAAGAAGTGAATAATAAACATAGATCTTAAAATTGATAGTAGGACTAAGAATTAGGCCAGATGAGTGTCATGGGAGTGGAGGTAGTAGCATGGGAGGAAATGTTTCTTCAAGGGATATGCTGGGGAAAAAAGACTTTGAGATTGAAAAATGAACAGCCTGTAATTGTGGAGCAGAAATCGTTTGGAGTCAAAGACAGGAACAGTTGCACAGGAGCCGAATTTTTGAGTGTGGAAGATTATGCTAAAAGGATTTTACCCTCAACCTAAAAGAAACAAGATGACATTGAAGAGTTTTAAACAAATGACTGATTTGAAAGTATTGGAGAGAAGAAACAATTTACGTAAGAAACATCATGGTCAGATAGAAAGCAGTTTACATAGTTGAAGTCAGCATGCCTAGTGTGAAGATGGGGGCTCTGAGAAATGGTAGAAAGTTTTAAGATATAATTTGAGGGTAGAATCATCGGATTTTGGTGACCACAGAAATCGAGAGGAGAGAAGTGTGGAGGACAGCACTCAGATGTCTAGTATGCATGATAAGATGAATCATCAAAAGTAAAAAGGAAGGAGTCCCCATTATGGCGCAGCAATAACAAACCCTACTAGTATGCATGAGAATGCGGTCTTGATCCCTGGCCTGGCTCAGTGGGCTAAGGATCTGGTGTTGCTGCTCCGATTCAACTCCTAGCCTGGGAACTTCCATATGCCACAGGTGCGGCACTAAAAAGTCAAACAAACAAACAAAAAGGAAATCTGAAGTTTTAGACACATGAATAGATTTTTTTTTCTTGTCTCATAGTAATGTGGGCAAGGTTCTTAATCATCTATTTCACTTTACATAAGTCTACAAGTTCTCACTGATTCAAATTTACAGTATCTTTACTGACCCCTGGTGTTAGTCAGATTGTTTGGTTCATAAACCACTCCACGTAATTCAAGTAAGGAAGTTTTATTATACAGACTTACAGAGACAAATAGATTTTTCAGCCATGGTGTTCAGGCTTCCCAAGAGCAGGGTAAACCCACGCATGCTCCCAGGAAGAAGGGCATCCAGGAAATATTTTAACAAAGGGAAGTCCATTTGGGGACCCAAGGCTACTTTTTCAGTTATTATTATATACTTTTTCAGTTACTATTAATGGTTATTATTATTTGCTATTACTGTTTTAGTATTATTTTTTGGCACACTGCTGTTCTTTCTATCTCTACCTCTTTCTGTCATTTCTCTTCAGTTTCCTACCCAACTTTGAGTTCCGGATTCACTGATTGTTTCTCTGAGTTCCCAGTTCTAATCCCTGGGAGGGATTCATTGTGGTAGCTCTTGAGCGAAGCTGTAATGCTTGGCTGCCTCACAAGTTGCTTGTCTGCCTTATAGATGGGTTTCCTCTCTGTCATATACCATCCCTGGCCCAGTGATTCCTGCTGGGGGGGTTCACATGCCTGGTTAGAACACTACCACTTTTGTCCAAGGGGTTTTATGAAATGCTTCCTTTGGCAGGAACTGGAGAGGTGACAGCTTCTCTCAAAAGAAATCTGTGGACAAAGCAGGCACTGTTGAGGATAAACCATTCTGTCCCAGCCTCTTTTTAATTTTATGCATTTTCTCTTAACTTTTATTTAAGTGCTTTTTTTTTCCGCCTTATGAGCAATGAGTAAGTAGACCCAGGCTAACCATGAATAAGCTCATCACCTTAAAATACTGGACTAGAAAAGGAAAGTTGATTTAAGATTAGCCTGAGATGGGAATGGAGATGCAAATAAATGGGGCCAAGAATCTCTCCAGGGTGGATAACGCAGAAGCACCACTAAGACGAGTGTTCTAAGAGACCAGTCCTCACTGGGGACCCCTTTTATATGTACAGCCACCTTAATTTATCATCACATTTCAGGAAATTTTTAACAAATGGACTAGCAGTTATTTCCTGTCTCTCTCGTTTGCTTTGAAAAGCATGAGGTGTCCTGGTGAGCTCAACATACCTCAGTGATGACGACAAAACTTCTAACAGCTAATAATTTCAATAAAATGACCTCTGTGAAAGACTGCCGTTATTACAAATGGGTTGGAAGCATACATTTCAAAAAAAATTTTTTTTTGCTCTTTTCCCCTCTTTCTTTCTTCCTCTCTTTTTTTCAGAGTCCATGTTTTTGGATATCCCGAGCCCTTTGCATGTAAATCTGTGTGGGTGGATGTGATGAGAAGCAGTTGAATAAACTTCCCTTGGAGCCACTAAAACTCTTGTAGAGGCTAACAGAGGCCAGGGGCTGAACAAATGGTCCAGAGTTAACAAGAGAATCCTGTGACTGATTTTAATTCACTGGACTCCCCTTTCCCAAAATACAAAAGGAAATCTTTTCTTTAAAAAAAAAAATGGAGAGCCTGATTAAGGTTATTCAGGAATTATGACCTTTGGCATGTCATAATCTATGTGTGTAATAATTAAGTGGTAGATTTACCCTTTTGTTTATTAAATAAAATTGGAAGCATTTAAGACACGTTGGGAAACCTAAATCTATAATACTTAGAATCTCATTATTTAGGTCCGTGGCTTTGTGTCTGATTTTGAGTCAACACATTTCTGTGCGTGTTTGGGAATGTATTTCACATGCTTGGAAATTTGTAAATTCAGTTCCTGGTTTCCAAGTATAAGTTCTCCAAACAGACATTTGGATAGACAGATGTATAGACTGAGAAAGGAATGGATTTTCAGGACTCTAAATTTAGGGTATAAATGCAATGTAGCAAATTGATTTTATCATTTAAACTGAAGGCTTGACAGAAATTAAGCCTAATCTGAAAGTAATAGTAGAAGTTGGTAAAGGTGTTATGGAGGCCATAAAAATAATTTATTTTGTTATGAAAATTTGTTTCTATAGTTCTTTGTTTATGGTAGACATTCAGAACATGTCCATTCTTTCTCTTTAGCTGCTTTCTCACCATTCTCTATATCTTAGGCTGGAACATATTTTCCAAACATTTTTTTCATTGCTCTCATAAAAATCAGTTTCAGTAGCTTAAGATATACTGGTATCCATCCACTTAAAATGGAATGAAGTTTGTTTGTTTGTTTTTGCTTTTTAGAGCCTTATCTGCGGCATTTGGAGGTTTCCGCGCTAGGGGTGGAATCAGAGCTGTAGCTGCTGACCTACACCACAGCCACAGCAACACCAGATGTGAGCCCTGTCTGCGACCTAACCACAGCTCAGGGCAGTGCTAGATCCTTAAACCGCTGAGCGAGGTCAGGGATTGAACCTGAGTCCTCACGGATGCTAGTCAGATTTGTTTCTGCTGTGCCATGATGGGAACTCCTTTATACACAGTTCTTATATATACACGATGGTTGTTTACTTATTACTCTTCTTACCCAGATATATTTCAGCATCTCTAAAACGAACACTTAAACTTTGAAGACCATGCTAAAAATCAATACACGCCATACTAGTTTTATTCTATAGTATGAAGAAAACAAGAATATGAGGAGAGAAATTTCTGAAATCAGAATGTAGAAGTGCAAAATATATTTACTTGGTTTTTGTTGGTGCTTGAAATCATTCATTCAGTTATTTCTTTCTTTTTGAAATGTAAGAATTCTTAAAGGGATCAGAGATGCAGACAACTGAGCTTAGCAGGGATAGCGGGATTACACAGGAAGGGAGTTTATATCAGGCTACAGTCCCTGGGAACTGGTGTTCTTTTCTGAGAGCACCAAATGCAGAGTTTTTCTTTTTCCACTATTTATTTATTTATTTATTTATTTATTTATTTATTTTGACTTTTTGCCTTATCTAGGGCCACACCCGCGGCATATGGAGGGTTCCAGGCTAGGGGTCTAACAGGAGCTGTAGCTGCCGGCCTTCGCCACAGCCACAGCCACAGCAACACGGGATCCGAGCCACGTCTGCAACCTACACCGCAGCTCACGGCAACGCCGGATCCTTAACCCACTGAGCAAGGCCAGGGATCGAACCCGCAACGTCATGGTTCTTAGTCAGATTCGTTGACCACTGAGCCACATCGGGAATTCCTCCACTTATTATTTTTGAGGGGTTATCACCTAAGCATTGTAATGTTCCCTTGATAAAAGAGAAGAAAATTAGGCCATGTTTGTGGAAAACTGAAAGTGAATTTCTTTCTTTCTGTTGAGAGAGTATGCAATTTGCTAAATTTTATAAAAATTGTTCCTATCACTTTCATTAGCTTTATTATACATTAAATTTTAAATCAATTATCAATATTTAAGTTGCCTTCAGTGTAAAAACCCAGGGAGAGGCTGGTGGCTCAAATAACATATTCAGAACCTTAGATGGAATGACCTCATTTATGAAACACCTGCTCCAGATTGTGAAATTATTTAATTTAGATTCCGCTCTTATTAGAATTAGGTTGCCAGTATATTTTTTAAAAATTCCTGTTACAGATTAATTCTTGCTAATTTCAAGACAAAGATATCTAAACAATCTTACTTCAGCTATAGAATTATGAAAATTTGTGAATGAACAAGTTATCATTTATGTGTAGGATTAGAGTCTCTCTCTCTCAATATGTCCCCTTTCAACTAAGTATTTATCTATAAACCATATAACATGTATGACTATATGGATATTTTCCACTTATTATTTCAGTCTTGAGGTCACTTAATGACCTTCATTATTCAAGATGAAATCATGAAGGATAAAGTTAGCATCTCTACCTCAATACCTTCTATCAGATTTTGTAGCCCTACCACATGGCTTGATCAAAAAAAAAAAAAAAGAGGGATGATATATAATTGAACTAAATACTATTGTACTAGGCTGAGCCAAAGCAGTACTTAGAAGATCACATTCAAGTGTAGGTAAAAGGCTTGTTGTGGTTGCCATGCTTGGTGTTTATGAGCAGCATGCCTTGCTTTGGCTTGTTCAGCATCTTTCCTTGTGATATCTGGTAAAAAGTAACCCTTAATTCCATTTAGATGTGGTAGATCATGTTTCCCTCCCTAGAAGTCTGCTCCCCATCCTAGACTGTATGCCAGCTCAGAGCTCCTTAAAAAGGGATTGTTGCCAGTCAAGCAAGGGATCCCAGCCAGGACGTGCTTGGGAGGAGAGTGGGGATTTAGTATTCTCTCTTCTCCAATGTTTCCCTGCTGTATTTATTTCCGTTTCTAGTTCCTGAGTCCCTGCCTTTGTCATGCTAACTTTAACTTGAAACATGTAATTTAATTTTTGGACTATTCTCCTTGGTTCTGCAAGAAAGAGAAAGCTCGTCAAAAATCAGAGCAGTAAGAGCATCTAACATCGCTAAAATAGGCCTTGTTCTTGGCAAATGTTAATCCTAGTTGGCTGAGTCAGGTCAGCATGTATTCCATATATTCCTCTCACCCAAACAAGGGGTCAGAGGACCCAGGCCAGGCTACCAGAGAATGCCGTCTCTGTGTCCAAGGAGATCAACTTAAAGAGGAGAATGTGACTCAAAGCAGACATTAAGAATCCTCCAAAAGATGTGTTACATGGATGCTGGAGACCAAAGAATGCCTCTTTTTCCATGACACTGAAAGTTATAAGAATGATACAAGCAGGAGATTATGTGACCATCATTTTATTTTATGGTTTTTATTTTATGATTATTCTTGCTGAGCAGGAAATTGAAATAGTTATAGTGTGATTATGGAGAGACTGTCATGTCAAAAGTCACCAGCTTTGTCTTAATTCTAGATGTTTTTTAACAGAGGAAAAAATGACCAGATTAGCCTTTGATATATGTCAAAATCCATTCTGTTACAAAAATGCCTATATCAACTGAGTGATTTTAATAATACCACAGAATATAAAAGTTCATAAAAAATATAGAAAAAAGAGCAACTTAAGACAATTGAAAGAGATTAGTTTTTTTTTTCTTTCTTTCTTTTTTTTAATGGCTGCTCCCGCTGCATGTGGAAGTTCCCCCGGTCAGGGACTGAACCTGCACCTATGCAGCCACTGAGGCTGCTGCATTGGATTCTAAACCCCCTGTACCACAGTGGCAACTCCCAGAAATTAGTTATGAGATAATATATATTGAAGCAATAATATATACTTCTATTAAAAAGTTTATTCTAGTTCTATTAATTAGTAACAATATAATTGTAGTTGTCTACCATGTTTATCAAATATTCTCAATGTTGGCACTATTAACATTTCTTAAGACAATTTTTTAAGAGCATGGCCATCTTTTTAAGTATGAAAAGATCTCTTCTGTCAGAGAGAATACCCTGCAAACAGAATCTGGATTGAAACCCTGATTTACTGGATATGCTATGCTTAAATTTAGTATACAACTTAAATTTTTAGTTTGTTAGCAAAATAAATTCTAATTTTTAGTTTGTTAGCAAAGGAAATTCCTATTTCTGTTAAAACACAATTTGAAATCTCTCATTTATAGCTAAAAAACTTATTTCCCACATGTAACAAAAATCATGTTAAACCAGTTTGCAGATTCATATTTGTATACTGATTTTACTTACTGATTAAGCCGTGATTGGAAAGATAGGTATAAACATGGTTCATTTATACACTCAGTTTAGTGCTTTTAGCATTGGAGATATTTAAACTTAATTGACTCAACTGCTAAGCAAGTCAAGCTATTGTTTGGAGATCAAACCAAATAGAGTTTTTTTTTTTTTTTTAAATGGTCAGCTGTTTTTTATTATTGTGTCTGGGGTAGAGATGGTATTAATCTCTGTGGTTTACTACTTACAGGAAGATATTGTCTTTAAAACTGCAATCCCAAGATTCTTTGGGCAATAACACAGCAGATAGTACCCAGATCAGCCTGTATTGGTGTTAATTGGTAGACCAGCTAATGGGAAAGGCTCTTGAAAGTAATGAAATGAATAAGGAGAAAAAAAGCAGATTATTTGAGGAGGTGGGTTTAATTGTTCTACTAATGGTATCTGCCATTTACACTGTGTTAACCCTCCCATTTTTTTCAGCTTTAATCCCTTTCTTTGAGCAGCTCTTAATAATCACTGTATACATTTATAGGAAAAGTGACTCTAAAGGTTGATTAGCTAGGATTTCAGTTTTTGTTTGAAGTATAGTTTTCCCAGGAAGGAAGAAGACTGAAACATTTAAACCTAACCAAGTATAAACTTGTGTTTGTCTTTCTTCCCTCTAAAGCATAGACAGTGCCCACTCCACTGCTAATGTACCATTGGGGCAGAATGCATAATGACTCATGGCCTGGCAGAGACCCAAGGGACATGTCAACAGTGTGCCTTGGCCACAGCCGTTTAGCCTGGAGCAGCCCCAAGGTTTATTGTCTTTGCAGTTTCCTGGCCTCCACCAGTAAGAGGAGTCATGGCTCTCAACCAGACTTCTTAGCTAGACTCTTCAAGAATTGCATATTTATAGGCTTTTCATAGCAAGAGGCCTTATTGTGCGTAAGTCTATGGCCAGAGTAGACTCATTCATAATGCAATTAAGAGAGAATCACATTATTTTATGATTATGTTATGCTGCAAAACAAAGTCCATGTGTCCCTCTGTTTGCCATTATATTCTTACATTTAAACAGGTACAGGAACATGGAATGGTATTTATAAACTTTGCTGTGCATCCTGAAGTTACCAGCTTATAAATGAGAATCCTGGTTTAGCAGAGGCCTGGTTGTCTGAAGTACAGTCTCAACTTAAAGCCTACCTTGGTCATGTCTCCTCTTTCAGCTTTTGAGATTACTTAACAAGAAACATTCCTAGTACAGGTGGGAAAACTTCTTGTTCTGACCTCATTTTCATTTCACTGTCTCTAGTCACCACTGTCATGAAGTGGACCCTTGCTGTCCAGGTCAGTTCCTGGGCTGGGCACTGAAGACCAAAGATTAAAAGCAACTACTCTGGGGTCAGTTTGGAAGTTCTACTCATTCCTTTTTACTCTGGTTCTCTAGGATACAAACTTCTCCATATTCATTAGCATCACATGTAGGTTTAGACTTCCCCATATTGTCTACCTGCAACAGAAAATGGAGACTAAGTTCATTCATGTTCAGCGTCCATGTTTTAACGCATAGGATATCTTGTAATAAAATTTAGAAGCCTAGCAGAGAGTCGTTTAGAGTTCCAGTATTCTTGTTATTTGTGCCCCATAACCATTTAGGAGTCATTGTTTAGGGTTTTGAAAGACTTATTTGTAAAATCCATTTCTTTCACCTGAAATTGATCTGAATAATTCCTACTTTGTTATAGTGTCAGTAAAACCCAGTAGGTAGAGAGAAGAAACACTGCATATTCATGTTCTGCCAATGGGAAATTTTACATCAGTAGTTGTTGCAAAGGCTCGAGAATCTTATCATAAGCTTCCTAATCACTTTGCATGAAAGCCTGTGAAATATGTCCTTACAGTCCAGCCTCTAAAATGACATTACCAGAGCAGAGCTAAAACCCAGATTCTATGCTTGCTGTCACAGAGACCAACTTCTAGTGTTTCTGAGTTGCTGAGGGGGCTGCTTCATTTACTGCAGCAATAACATATCCCTAGCCTTCTGCTTTTGCTAAATAAGGAGCTGATAGAGGTCTGGTTTGTCTACATGTTGATTATTCATCATTGGTCTCTTGTTTTTATTTTGTGTGTGTTTATCAATTAAGCTTTTTTTTTCCCCCTGAGGATCCCTAAAGAATTTCCTGACCCGTAAACTATTATAGAGATGAGAGGGTAAACCTAGAAGTGCAGCCAGTTGGGACGTACAGTCTTAATAAAGTTCCAAATGGAAATAGAATGTTTTCTACCCCCTCCTCCAGCTAAGGACAGTTCTAACCTAAATTCTGTCTATTGGTTCCATGGAAACCATTAGTTCTGTGTAGCTCACAGACTTAAATTCATTACTAATATGAAAAATAATAGATATTTCTTTGGTTAACTGCTTTACAGAGTTTTTCCAGGGTCATCCTCCCTTATCCTCAAAACGATGTTAGTCATAATTGCAGTAAGTAGGGATGAGCAATATAACGTATATAATAATATGATATATAGCATACACATATATAATATATACTTCTTCCAGTTATAAAATATGTAATTCATGGGGATGTCATGTCCAGCATGTCGATTATAGTAAATAATCCTTTAGTGGATACTGGAAGTTGCTAAGAGTATAGCTCTGAAACGTCCTTATTGTAAGAAAAAAAAATTGTAACTATGGTGACAAATGTTGACTAAACTTATTTTGCTTATCATTTTGTAATATATGCAAATATCAAATCATCATGTTGTATATGTGAAACTAACACAATGTTATATGTCAGTTATACCTCAATGAAAAAAATAAGACATTTCTAACATGAAGCCTTTTAAAACAGTAAATTTTATTTTAGAAAATGAATATAGTAAAATCAATAAACTATAAAGTTTAAAGAGCTGAGAAAAGAATAAAAATGAAAATAAAGGAATTAATAAAATTAAAAATAGAAATCAAATAGTCAATACCTTAAAAACAGTGAATAAAACCAATGTGTTTTTTTCTGTAATGTTTAAGAAAATAGACCTCTGGGAAACAATAAGAATGCCCACTATAAACATCACAATTTAATATGCTACTGGAGATCCTAAATGATGCAGTGAGTCAAGGAAAATGAAAGTTAGATGTCCTTAAAAAGTGTGTGTATATCAGATATATGTGTTTCAGATATATATGTGTGTATGTATATATATATATATATATATATATATATATATATATATATATATATGAATGAAACACAAAGCTGATAGTTATTTGAAAGCAAATAACCAAGAAAATACTATAATTAATAAGACAATTCAGAGGGGTGATTGAGTAAAAAAATGACACGAAAATCAGTAACATTCCTACTCATCAATGATAACCAATTAGAAAATTTTATGCAAAAAGAAATGCCACTCACAAAATTATAAGCACCTTAGACATAGTTATAACAGGAACAGTATGTAACTATATGGATAAAACTATAAACTGTTGCTAAAAGATCCTTCCAACACCCACCGTAAATACTTACTCAAATAGAAGAGCTGTATCATGGTTTACATGAGGACTCAAATAATGAAGATGCTAATTTTTGAGAAAATAATAATCAAATTCAATGTAACAATGAAAATAGTATTTTTTGGTGTACAGTGACAAGCTCAGTTTTTAAGATTTATGGGGAAAAAAGTACCTAAAATAATCAAGAGAATTCTAAAAACAAACAATTACTCCAGATATTAAGGCTTATTTTAAAGCTATGCTTTATGTAGACTCGTATTAGGACAGATAAGTACAGATTGAAAAAAGGGAAACAGTGGACTCCAGGAAGAGATTCCTTTATATTAGGTAATTCAATTTATGATAAAGAAAGTTTTTAAAATCAAGAAGGATAGAATACTTTATTTAATGTGCTGGGAAAATTGACTCTCTTCTGGAAAAAATTAATTCCAATCCATAGTTCACAGCAAACACAAAGATAAACTTGAAGAACTCTGTGTAAACTATGACTAAACAGAAAGTGTAATATTATTACAGGAAAATCTAATAAATGTTAGCCCACAAAAGTTACCAGAATTATATGAATATCTTCTCAGCTTCACTGACAATCAAGGAAATGTTAACATAATAGAGATAAATTTTTTACTTCATCAGAGTATTTGTTGGTGACATGGTGACATATTTTGAATCCTTATATTCTGTTAGCTGTTTTTTTTTTTTTTTAATTGATTGGCCTTCTTCAAAATTAACAGTGCACATATCCATACGTCCAGCAGTCCAGTTCTGGGGCTGTAGCCCAAAGAAATAATTACTCATTTGTGCAGTAAGTGCAGGGGTACTTTTAATGGTAAAAATAAGGAAACACTGAAATTGTCCAATATAAAAAGTAGTTAAGTAAACTATGGTAGTGTCTTACAGTGTAGTCATATATAGTTTAATGAAGAAATCTGTAGACCTATGGACATTGATATGAAAATATCCCCAAACATGATGGAGAAGGAAGTTTCAGGATACCACATTTAGTGTAATGTTATATATGGAATATAAAAGACATTTGTTTATTTGAACATATATTTGTCAATGTGTAGAAAGATGACAAGGCAGTGGAATGCATGATAGATGGTAGCACCATGAACCGTGGGGAGGGACATGGGACTGAAGGTGAGAAAATTGCAAATGTCATATTTTTTTCTCAGACTACTTCTATATTCTTTGAATCTTGTATAGCAAGTATTAGTTACATATTACTTATGTAATTTTTAAAATGCTGCAAATAAATAAAAAAATCCAAAGGAAAGCAGGTGAACATTAAGAGTATGAGAAAGATACTTAATTGCAAGGAGAAAGAAGTAACAAACCCCATGGTTAGAAACTAAAAATCAAACAAAGAGGGTGGAAAATTTGGTTTATGAGACAAAGATAAAAAGTACCCATTTGAACGTCAGTGCAATGGGTGGGAGATGAGGGAAATATGAATAAGTTATCATCTGATGTAATGGATAGTCTGTTGGAAGGCAGGCTGCAGAGGGGGGCTGTACAGAAATAGCTGGAGAGGAAGGTGATTTAAAGGGAACCAGTTTAATGTACACACCTTTGAACATACCTACTGGACATTACTCAAAATCACGTGTAAAGAGTGAGGCAAGGGGATGATTGTGGGGGATAGGGAAATTTTTTAAAAGGAAAAGTATTAATTTGTTATGAAGTTCAATTTAAAAATTCTTCCCCTTATGGATTGTGCTTTTGGTGTACAGGCTGAGCACTTTTTTTTTTTTTTTAATGGCCATGCCCATAGCGTATGGAAGTTCCCAACTGCAGCTGCAGCAACACTGGCTCTTTTAACCCACTATGCCAGTCCAAGAATCCAACCCATGGCTCTGCAGCAACCCACACTAACAGTGTTTTACCTAGCCTTAGATCTCGCAGATTTTCTTTCTTTTTTTCTTTTTCTTAAGAATTCTGTGGTTTAGCCTCCTATATTTAAGTCCAAGTCCAGGATCCAGGTTGAGTAGAAAGATGTAAGATTTAGGTCAAGGTTTTTTGTTTTTTGTTTTCTCCTCATTGATGTCCAATTGCTCCAGCACTATTTGTTGTAAAGGCCACATTCCCTCCATTGAATTGTTTTTGCACCTTTGTCAAAAACCAGGTGGGCATGTTTGTGTGGGTCTAATTCCAGGCTCTCTATTCTGTTCCACTGATGCATATGTTTATTTCTCTGATGACTATATCTATTTAATAAGTCTTGAAATCAGGCTGACCGATTTCTACCCTTTATTTTTCTGATTTAAGAATCATTTTAGCTTTTATGCCCCTTCCCCTTTTCGTATAAATCTTGATATAATCTTATCTATGTCTACCAAAATCTTACTGGAATTTTGATAGGAATTGGCCTTCTTTACAGCCTGGGGGGATTCAAGTCCCAGCTTCCTACTCAGCCTTCTCTGACATCACCCTGGCACCAGTGAAGAGGGAGGAGGGGGCTGGGACACCTTGTCACAGCTCCGTGTGTGGGGGTGGGGGTTGGGGGGTGGAGTCTAAGCTCTTTGCTCGGCTTTTTGGGTGTGGGTAAGGAGGGAACCACAGTTTTTTCCTGTGATGTTTGGCTGTCACAGAGTAGTTATTATCTAAAAGGTATCTGTCTTACGAAGCTACCCATTTCCTGGTACTTTGTCTAGAGAGAGAAAGCTTTTCCTGGGGCTCCTTTTTGGTCTGTTCTCATTGGTGTTTCCAGGTTGCCATCTTCTAAGCTCCCAGTTTGGGAAATATGAGGCTACTGTGTTGTCCTATGGATCCTGAGGTCCCTAGCTGCCTCCCTTCCTATCTCTACTTTTCAGATTCTTCTTAGTATGCTTTCTATATACATCTAGGACTGTTCTCCATATTTGGTATGAGGAATAGAGGAAGAGTAGAGCTTTTCAAAGGAGGCTGGCTTCTATTAATGACCTCCTCACAGAGGAAGGGCCAGCTATGACCGGGTACATGGTAAACCCTTCCATAAGTTTCCTGCCAAAGTTACTGTACCATGTCTGACTGAAAGCAACCTGCTTAACCCCAAGCATCTTCTAGGAAGACACCATCCATCATACCAGACTCCCTGGTTTTGTGCTTTGGCAAATGCACTGAGCACAAATGTTTAGAGTTCGACCACCCAAGGTATTTTGACTTCTGTGGTTAACCATCTTTGAATTCGGGTTTCTTGGGGTGAAAAGGGTACTCACATGCTCAGCACATTTATAATTCCAATTTTCTGTATTCTTATCACCTCATTGATGTTACAGCTCCCTGGGAAATTTGTAGACCAAGGTAGCATTTGATTTTAAATTAATCAAAACCACCTATTTTTCACCCTGGTTCTTATTACTTCTACTGAATTTTATTTACTGGGGAATAAATATAAAAATGTTCTGGGTATCTGGTAGCCAGTCATTTGGATGCCATGCGTATCAAAGTATAGAAGGGAACTGACTAGAACTATGAGTGCAGCAAGGTGGAAATATTTTTCTCACTATAATTTACATTGACTCAGAGAGTCTTTTAAATAGCCCCATTCCTACTTGGTTCCAGGTGGATTGTAGTTCTCTGTGAACCGGGACACAGATGTAGTATAATTTATAGCCTGTTTTGGCTTGCATTGATAAAGAAAATTTTACCTTCCTTCTTAAGAAAATACAGGCTGCCTAACATGATGCAATTGTTTATGGAGGCCATAGACTTCATGTTGGTCCTTACCTTGCAGAATCTTCTTTTCTTTGTGTGGAAACTGATGTTTTTTTTCCATTAAAAATATCTTAAAGTAGTCAGTAGCAATGATATTGGAAAACAAAGCATCATGATTATTTGAAAGCAAAGCGATAACTTCATCTTTCTGAAATTCAGTTAGCTTAAGAAAAAAAGGGAGAATACTTGTTTTTGTCTTAACTGGGGTATTTTTTTAATTCAGTTCTTCTATAAATGTTAGAAAAATAAAATTTATTTTTATTAAGCAATAAATGATCAAAATTTTTATTAAGGAATAAATGATCCATATTAGTAGAGCTTGTAATGATAAAAGTACCTTGGAGTATCTGCTGTGGCATAGCCAGTTAAGGATTTAGCATTGCTGCAGCTATGGCTTGGATTCGACTCCTGATCCAGGAATTTCCATATGCCGTGGGTGTGGGGGAGAAAAAGGGGGGAGGGTTTTCTCACTCCCAGATGCTACTCCTTACGACACTTGCAATTTGGAATTTTAGAGTTGATAGGATTCTAAAACTCTTTTCAAAATAATTAAACACTGTACATAATCAATGAGTTCTGTTTCCACCACTCAAATATCCCTTTTTGAATACGAACCGTTTTTGTCCCAAGACATTCCTTGCAGTCAATCACCCTGACAAGTCTGTTCCTTCATCTGCATTCCTTATCCCCAAACCCTAAATTCCTCTTTCTTGGTTTACAAATTTTATTTTGGTGGTCCACATGCTCCAGTAACTTCTTGAGCAAGAGCTGACAAGAGGTATAGTTGCTATTGTTGTTGATACACTTTAGTCTGCTTGAGTAGAATATCTTATTTTAGGTAGGAAATTATTTTCACACAGAATTTAAAAGGCATCTCTCTATTGTCAACACATAATATCATGCCTGGTGCAGAGTAAGTTTTGAATAAATCATTGTTGAATGAATTATTTTCTAGAGCTTACAGTATAGCTATTTTGAAAAGTCCAATACCATATGCCATTCTAATAACCGTTCTTTCATATAATACCTTGCTTTTCTATTTAGAAATGTTAAGGATATCACCTTTGTCTCAATGGAGATCTCATTTTTCACAATGATATGCTTTGGTATAGATTTTTTAATAAAACTTAGTCTTCTGTGCATTCTTAGACCCTTTTTATATAGAGATCTATGGGTTTGTTTTAGTATGGAAAAATATTGTAATCTTATTGGGGCTTGTGGGGGGGTAATTTCCCTTTATTCCTTTGGTCTCTTTTCCTATAATTTTAGTAATATAATATTGCATTTCTTGAATAGTCAATTTTTTATTCTTTTTCTCAAAATTTTTTTCACTTTGACTTTTCATTCTTATTTCTAGGCTCTGCTTTCCATTTTTTCTCCCAAACTTCTGTTGTATTTTTAAAATACTTCTATCAGTTTTCAAACTACCAAGAATTTTTTCATTTTAAATGTCAACTAAGTGGTTGATCACATGAATCTAAAATTCTGGAGCACATATGTACGGGAGTTGTCCACATAGGTGGAATTTAAAGTCACGAGGCTAGATGGGTTCTTTTTACCGTAATCCCTTTTCCACCTTTGCCTGCTTTAACTCCTAATAGAATTCAGTTTTCTGGTAAATACTGCTGATCTTAACTACATACATAGCTCTGAGGAGTTTTTTTCTGGACCTTTTGTGAAATCAGGATTTGGAATCCCATGCTGTCCTCATGAGAGTTTTCCTAGGTGCACTGGCTTGCTATTTTCAGATATTAGTTGCCAAAGTGGCACTCTGGCACTCATTTTTATTTCTACCAGTAATTGAGAAGAAGCAACACCATATCAACTTTTTTCTGGTTGTCACAATGTTCCATATAGTTGTCCTTAAGTATCACAGGGATATAGTATCGCTTCCCACAAGCATTCGTTCCCACATGTAACAAACTTGCACTAAATTTTTATTAGAAAGTATTTCAAAGACCCGTTTGTGAAACATCAGTGGGAGTATACAAATAATAGGACCCCACTCAGAACATTCCTAACTGCCTGACAGAACACTAGGAAGAACACCAAGAAAGGTTTTTCCTTCTGCCCTTCCTCTTCCCAGGACATACACTCTCAAGCCCATAAGATGATCATCTATTTTAGAGAAACTTGCCATCTAAATAAATTATTTTGAACAGGAGCTGTATTCGTTTCTTAGGGCTGTGGTAACAAATCACCACAAGTGGGTGACTTACAGTAACAGAAATGCATTGTCCACAGTTCTGAGTGCCGGAAGTCTGAAATCAAGGTGTCCACAGGCTCATCCTGCCTCTAAAACCTGTAGAGGAGAATCTTTTTCTGCCTCTAATCGTGATGGCTTGCCAGAATTCCATGACATCCCCTGGCTGCAGCACTTCCATCCCTGTCTCTGTCGTCACATGGAGATGGGCAGGATGGTAGAATTCTTTAGATATGGAATAAGCCAACCAGAATGGAAAATAGGCTTTAAAGAAAATCAATACAACTTTTTTTTTCTGGTACTAAAAACAACTAAACTTATTACTCTTAAAAGGATCAAATGAGTTGACCAGAGAGTAAGGAATTCTCTAAGTCTAGGGATGGAAAACTAAGTGAACCTGGATTTTACTCTGAGGATATTTAAATTAACTTACACTAAATTAACCTGAACATTGTTTGTTATGATCTCACATGGCTGAAAAAAAAAAGAGACAAAGTCGAAGTTCCATCCACGATGAAGATTCAGATAGACAGCCTCATCCTTTTCACGCAGCTGAGAACCCAAGTGGCAACACTCTCAATGTAAAAGTAAAGTGGGAAAATTACATCCCCAATTGTGGTCCTAAAAGGAAAGTCACCCCTTTCAAATATAGGTGCTGAATGGGAGGGAAAATGAAACTTTTGAGAGTTAAAACTACAAACCAATCCTCAAATACCTAAATACAGAACACCCGGGTGATCAAAAATCTCAAAGTGAGCATTTAATTTTGAGAGATCTCAAATTATTGGTGTCCCAAAGACCACCTGGCAGAAGCAAATGCAAATATCTGCAGGAACACACTCCTGCCAGTTCCTCAATGACTTTCCATAATAAACCCTAAGGCAATTAAGAAGCCCACAATCCAAAATAAGTAAACAAGACACCATGAGGAAAAAACAGCAGAAACTGACTCTCAAGAAATTTAAAAGCAATGAAATATCAGACACAACTTGCAAAATATGTTTGATCTCTTATCATAAAGCCAAGTTTGAAAAATGTGTGTAGAGTGTAAGGAACTGTAACAAAAGACAAAGCAACTTTGAAAAATAACCAAATAAATTTTCTAGAAATAAAAGATATAATTGCGATAAAAATCTCAAAGGACATTTTTAGCATCAAATGCATCTGACAAAAGAAAGACTTAGTGAATTGAAGGTTAGAGCTAAGCAAAATTAGCCAGAATACAGCACAAAGAGGCAAAGAGATTAAAAAGTATGAAGGACAGATTAAGACATATTGTGAGAACCCATGAAGGTCTAATGTTTGTCTAATTGGAGTCTAAAAAGGAGAAGCGAGCATAGAGTAGAGTCAGTATTTCAAGATAAATGGCTAGGAATCTTCCAAAATTGATGAAACAGGGATCTCATTGTCAGAATGAAGAATCCAAATACCAAGCAGATGAAATGAGATGAAATCCACACTGACAAATGTTGGTGAAACCAAAAATTATGGAAAACAAAGGCTAGATAACTTAAAAGAATATAAGAAAAAATATAGACTATATCTGAACATTCATTAGCAATAATTATTAAGGAGGAATTTTCTTATGGTGCAGTAGGTTAAGGATCTGACATTGTCAGTGCAGTGACTCAAGTTGCTGCTGTGGCATGGGTTTGATCCCTAGCCTGGGAACTTCCACATGCCAAGGTGCAGCCAAAAAAAGAAAAAAAAAGTTAAGAAATAGACCAACCTGAACAAGAACATCATAAAATAGGAATGACAAATGGTCAAAATAATACATGAAAACATATTATGGGAAATAAAAATTAAAGCCAAATTAAGATACGTTTATATTTCTACCAGATTGGGGGGGGGGAGAGAAAAGTCTCACAATACCAAGGAATAGCAAGGATTTAGAAAAATGACAACAGTCAAACATTACTGGTGGGAGAATAAATTGACATGAACAACTTGGAAAATAATTTGGTATGATCTGTGAATATGAAAATATGTGTATTCTATAACCCAGCAATGCTACTAGTGGGTAAATACCTAGTAATTTATCTAGTAAATACATATATGCACCATTTACATTGACTAGAATTCTCACAGCAGCTATGTGCTGTAATAGCTAAGAATTGGAAAAGTCACAACATCCATCAACATTCAAAGCAGTAGTGCACAAGGGTTCCCTTTTCTCCATATCCTTGCCAATATTTGCTATATCTTTTCTTTTTGATGACAGCCTTCCTGACAGGTGTGAAATGATATCTCAATATGGTTTTGATTTCTATTTCCCTGATAATTAGTGAAATTGAGCATGTGCCCTTCCATCTTCCTCTGTTCTATGTGTTTTCCTCTCTCAGGGCTTCTGCCCTTGGCTGGCAATACTGAGACGTGGCTTCCTCCTGCCCCATTTTTGTTTTTTTGTTTTTTTTTTTAGTCTGTGTTTCTCTTAGGGATAATCCTGCTATAAAGGGTGGTACTCCTCTCCTAACACACGTTCCTTTTATTGATCCCACGCTTTATTTTTATGCTTAGCAGTTTGAACATAGCACTTAAATATTTTATCTATCAAGAGAAATATACAATTGTCTTCATTAAAATCTAAGCTTTATGAGGGCAGGTACTTTCACTATTTTTTTTTTTCTCATGGCTGTGGTCCAGAACCTAAAGCACTGTCCATAGTAGATGGTCACATTTAATCATTGGGTAAGTGAATGCCTGGTTGGATTGTCCCAGTCTTCAAGATCCCTTGTTGAGGTTCATCCAGTTGGAACTTTGGCTGTTGGCTCAGGTATTGAGGGGTCTTTGGCATGACCTCTGACTTCAAAGTCTGAGCAATCTGTGCTGGCATTTTTCTGACACTATGCCTTTTGATTCCATCAATTTCTTTGATGCTTACATTTTCAGTGACCCTCTTCTAGAACTCATGGGAGCTCCCTTCTGAAATTACTCCTAGTTGTGAATGAGGAACTTGAGATTAGTCACTTATCTGCCTAAACAGAAGGCAAAATTTTATTTGTGTTCTACTCTGGCAGTTCCAGGATGGTGCAAGGCAATCATTGTGGCTGCAGGTTCAGAGTTCAAGTGGGAATATGACCTGCTACTTTGTGATTCTTTTTGCTTTTTAGGGCTGTACCTGTGGTATATAAGTTCCCAGTGTAGGGGTCAAATTGGAGCTGCAGCTGCCAGCCACAGCCACAGCCACAGCCACAACAATGTAGGATCCGAGCTGTGTCTGTGACCTACACCACAGCTCACAGCAATGCCAGATCCTTAACCCACTGAGAGAGGCAGGGATCAAACCTGCCTCCTCGTGGATACTGGTTGGGTTCATTTTCACTGAGCCACAGCAGGAACTCCCTACTTTGTGATTCTTGAAACTATGTGGTAGGTCTCCAGTGCCTCATTTCCTTTCTGATGCTCCCATCTGTAACCTGTGTTCGTCATTATTGTTCTTTAGATATCAACCAGTAAATGGATGATTCCTCCTGTTTAGAAGAAAAAAAGGGGTGTTGTTGTTGTTTTATTTTAAAATATTGGAAAAAGAAACTTCAAACATGATTGATTTTATAAACTTTTTATTAGGGCCCAGAACAAGAGGTCACATTATCAAACACTTTAGTACTGCTTGCTTCTTAAATAATTCTCCACTGTAATGTTTGTGTTTACAGAGCAGCCTCATAAAGGTAAGGGTTACAAATAAATAATTGCTGTGATAAACTTAATTTTCAAGACTGGCCTACTACTGATCAATTTGTTTATGAAATGAGTCTTCAGGATTTAACTCAAATTATTGGCATTAAATTGCTCTTTTTATATTATATTACCTTTTAAGAATTGATTTTGGTATTTGTTTTCTATGTTGTAACAAAGTGCATAATTCTTTGGTATAATCTCCACATTGAACTGAGTTCACAATTTATTACTAGACTGTTTATATCAAGATTTCCCCCATTTTTAGAGCTCTCCCTATGGTGCATTAGGTTAATGATCTGGCTTGTTTCTGTGGAGGCGCTGGTTCAATTCCTGGCCCCAAGCAGTGGGCTAAGGATTTGGCATTGCTGCACCTGTGCTGTAGGTCACAGCTCTAGCTCAGATTCTGTCCCTGGCCTGGGAACTTCTATATGCCACAGGGTGGCTGAGGAAAAAAAAGAAAGATTTTTCCAATTTTAATCTTTTAATTTTACTTGCTTCATATCTAATATTAAGAGATTTATTTTGGCCACACCTGTGACATGTGGAAGTTCCAGGGCCAGAGCTCAAACCTGTGCCATAAGCAGTGACCCAAGCCACTGCAGTGGCAACACCAGGTCCTTAACCTGCTGAGCCACAGAGGAACTCCTTAAGAGACTTTTTAAAATAGTACATGTTTGGTATATTTTCTGGGGTCTCACATATCTGAGAATGTCTTTATGCCACCTTCACATAAGAAAGACCACTTGGTTGGGTATAAAATTGTTGAGGAGAAAATTGTTCCCTTCAAAAATGTAGATGTTGCTGCCTCATGTTCAAAGGGATAATTTTTCCTTCCTCTTGACTGGTAACATTTTCTCCACAGTCGTTATTTTAATTTTGTCGACTTATTCTCATAACATTAATAATCTAGCCATATTCCCTAAGAATCAGCATATGCGAATTTTCCATTGTCTTGAGGGTCTCATTCTTGGCTGTACAACTACAAGGCTGTTCGTAGTAGATGTTGACATGTTGCAACTCACCTCTGCAGAAATAGCATCTGCTCCTATGCCTGTCTTCTGAGATTTGATACTGTGAGCTCATGGAATAGATGAAAACCTACCAGCACACACACTGCTGCCAAGGAAAACGGTCTCTTCCCTGGCATGCAAGACTTCACACAATGCACAGGACATTGTGTGTCCTTGCCATTCCCCTCTCCCACTACCCCCTGCTTAGGTCCTTGCCTCCCATCTTCTCATCAATTGCTGTATAAAATGGAAGAGAGGAAGACGGTTAGTGGAGAGCAGGACTAGAGAGTGAAAAGTGTAAGAGTCTATCCAGACTTCAGTATTCTGGTTTGTTCAGAACACACTTTCATCTTGCCACATACCCTGGTTTTCTGAGTCTGGGAGTATTTTGAGGGAGTGGGTTAACCTGAGGTTTTACTCCTGTTCTTAACTTTTTCCCAAGTATTTCCATTATAACAAGCTTTGGATTAAAAAATAAATTAAAAAAAATAACAGAACTTCTTCAGCACTTCAGCCATACAACTTCCATTTCTAAAATTTAAACAAGTTGGCCTGGAATCTGACCAGTGGTTATTGTCATTTACCTGCAGATTAATCTTAAGAAAACATAGAAAACAGCTAATTCCAATGTAGATACTGTGAAACAGCAAAGTTCTCATTTATTATTAGCAGAAGAAAGTAAGTTTGTTCTATCGTATGTTTTAAACGTTCAGTGGAATTTTAAAGTTAACCTTCTTATCCATGCAACTTGCTTTACGGTTGAGACTTTTCAAGGTCCCATTCAGCTCTAAGGACTAGTGCCTTAACTGTATCTGTAGCCCTTTGGAGCAATCAGTAGGATCAAATTTCAATAATGCAGGGGATCTTTGCACAAGGTGCAAGGCTGCTTGGGGGTCTGACCTTGCTCTGGCAGCTTCAGGTGTTCAGGTCTGCCGAGAGGCAAATGACTTCCCGATTGGTGATCACTCCATCCTGAAACAGGAAGAGTCAAGGGCAACAGAACTCCAGGTGGAGTATGTGCTTCCTGAATGAGAAGCCATGGCTCCTTTGTCCCCTAAGCAAAGGGAGTGCTTGCCACATTATATTTCACTGAATCACAGTTTTCTGGGAATGTCCTAACAGTTTCAAAATGACACTTTTATGTGGCTTAATGTTCCTAATTTGTTATAACTTACATCTCTACTTGCCTAAACCAAGGACCAGATGGAATACATTCTGGTCAGGCATCCAGACAGTTACTATTTAGGGGATAATGCAGCCTTTTTAAATTTTTCACAAGAGAGTAAGAGTCTGATTTTAGTACTCTCTACTCACAGGATAAAATTTATGCCAAGATAAATTTTAGCTCCCAATATTACCTTTTAGTCAGAAACATTTTATCTTGGTTTTAGGGACCATTTGGTTTTCTTATTTTTTTGGTAGCAGTTTGCTAACATATATAATGAGCTATAAATATTTGATAAAGCATATAAACATTTTCCTGTATATATTGTAAAAATATTGAATTTCTGTGTTAGTGTAGAAATACAGCTAATGGAAATTATATATATGAGATATAAGGAAAATTATATGTTGGACTCTGAAGAATTATACAATCAAGTACTTGAAAACATTAATGCTTAGTCAATTACCGTAACCAATACAATTTGAAAGGAGTAACTTTTGGGAAAAAATTGGAAAAAATGGATTTCTGATACACCAACTACTCTTTCAAAAGCCAAACTTAACATCCTAGTTATTGGCCCATGTAGGTTTTTTCCAGTCATCACCCTATTTGATTTCATAGACCAATTGACACTCCTATTTCTTCTTTACAGTTTCTCCCTACTTTGTTTCTGTGATGCTATTCCTGGAACTCCTTTTATCTCCATGAATGTTCCCATTCAGCTTCTGATATTAATTTCTTTCTCTATTTTTACTCCATAATTACAGGTGTGCCTCAAGATTTTGCCTTTTTTTGTTGTTGTTCTTTGGTGTCTTGTGCTCTTCAAAAACCAAACTAAAACAAAAGAAAACCCCTCATTGTGTAGGTTGAAGGAGGTATTGTTTCAACACAGATGCCCTAATTATCTTCTGAATTCTGAATTTCTTGCTAGCAGCTTCCATTTCTACTTTTACAACTCCTACAACCATGACACATAACAATTAATAATTAAATTCATTACCTTCCCCTTTAAACTGAATCCTTCCTAAGTTCCCTTTATGTATGCGAGGATAGTCTCCTTGTCACTCAGGCTGAAAAACTTAGGGCTTTCTTTAATTCCTCCTTATTACCCACATCTAATTTGTCACCATATTCTGTTGAATCTGACTTCTCAAGTGTCCTTGAGAAATATTTTACCAGAATATAATTTACAGCCCCCACCAGCAGCTATACAAATTTCCTCTGCAGAAGTGTCAATATTGTGTACTAAAAATTGTTTTAATCTTTAGAAGGAATATTACTAACAACCTTATGAAAATAAAAAGAATTGTAAGAGAGTGCTGTGAGAGATTTTACGCTGAAAAATGGGTCAAATTTGACAAAATGGGAAAATTCCTGAAAAAAACACTATCAAAACTCATCAAGAAGAAATATAAGACTCAAACAGACCAGTAATAAGTAAAGAAATTGAATTGGTAATCTTGAAACTTCTCAGAAGAAAAACTGAAATCCATATGACTTAGCTGGTAAATTTTATCAAACATTTATAGAACTAACGATTCTTTGCAAATCATTTCTAAAACATAGCAGCAGAGGGAAAAAAATTCAATTCAGTCTATGAGGTCAGCTTTTCCCAAGTACCACAACCAGACAAAGATCTCACAAGAACAGAGAAAAGCAATAAGTTAATATCTCTTATAATTACAGATGCAAAAATCCTCAACAAAATACTAGCAAACCAAATCTGGCACTATTTGAAAAACAATTGGGGTTTATCCCAGGAATGCAAGTTTGATTTAACATCTGAAAATCAATTAATGTAATGCAAGCATATCAAAAGAATAAAAGACAAAGACTAGGATCATCTTTCTCAACAGACACAGATAAAACATTTGAGAACATTCAATATCTTTATGATTAAAAACACTCTACAAACTCAGAACAGACGGGAAGTTCCTCATACTGATAAAGGGCTTCTATAAAAACCAGCACTAAACATCATACTAAGGGGTAAAAACTAGAAGTTTTCCCCCTAAAATCAAGAGTAAAACAAAAGAGACCACTCTTGCTCCCAGAGATTCTAGTCCAGACAATAAGACAAGGGAAGGAAATACAGATCTTCCAGAATGGGAAGGAAGAAGCAAAACTGATTTTGCATGTTGCATGACCATATGCAGAAAATCCTAAGGAAACCAGTAAAAAAACCGTGAGAACTAATAGATGACTTCAACAAGGATGCAAGATACAAGATCAACATACAAAAGTCCATTGCATTTCTATATACCAGCAATAAAAATCCAAAAATAAAATTAAGAAAATAATTCCATTTGTAATAGCATTAAAAAAATGATACTTAGAAATTATTTTAGCCAAAGAAGTGCATGATTTGTAAACCGAGCACAACAAAACATTGAGGAAAGAATTTAAATGGAAGAAAATTAAAAAACTGGAAAGACATCTAATGTTAAATGATTACAGGATAATATTGTTACATGACAGACCCCCAAAATTATTTGTTGATTTAGCACAATTCCCCTCAAAATTCCAACTGAATTCTTTCTAGGAATGAACAAGCTAAGCTTATCCTAAAATGCATGTGGAAATACAAGGGACCAAAAATAGTGAAAACAATCGTGAAAAAGAAAGTTGGAGAATTCACATTTCCTGATTCCAAAACTTACTAGGGTAATGTGGTAATAGGATAAGTACAGACATATAATTTTGCGTAATTAAATTTAGGGTCTAAAAGTAAACTCATATTTATGGTCAATTGATTTTTAACAAGAGTGCCAAGGCAACTCAATCAATAGAGAATTATCTTTCCAACAAATGTTACTAGAGCAACTTGGTATCCAAATGCAGAAGAAGGAAATTGACTTCTTCCTTACACCATATAAAAGAATTAATTCAAAATCAACCATAGCTAAAATTATGAACTCTTAGAAGAAAACACAGTAAATCTTTGTAATCTTGTTTTAGGCAAAGCCTTCTTAGACACAAAAGCACAAATAAAAATGAAAAAAATGAGTAAATTTAATTTCATCATTATTAATAACTTTTGTGCTTCAAAGGACACCATCAAGACAATGGAAAAACAATTCACAAATTAGGAGAAAACATGCCAGTTTCCATAGTATAGTGGTTATAACATTTGGCTCACAAAATAGGAGAAAATATTTGCAAAGGATTGATCTAAGGATTTGTATCAAGAATATATAAACAACTTTGAAATCAACCATAAAAAGGCCGTCTCCAAACAGACATTTCTCAGAATAGCTGTAATAAAAAAGATAGATATTAAAAAGTGTTGATAAGTACCTGGGAAAATTGCAACCCTCATGCTTTGCTAGTGGGAATGGAAATTGGCACTGTGTCTTTGGAAAATAGTTTGGCTATACCTCAAAATATTAAAAATGCAGATACCATATGACCCAGCAATTTCACTTCTAGGCAATATGTATATGTCCACTCAAAAACTGTGCCTGAGGAGTTCCCATCACGGCTCAGTGGTAACGAACCCGACTAGCATCCATGAGGACATAGGTTTGATCCCTGACTTCAGTCAGTAGGTTAAAGATCTGGCGTTGCTCTGAGCTGTGGTGTAGGTCGCTGATGCGGCTTGGACCCCACATTGCTGTGGCTGTGGTGCAGGCTAGCAAGTGCAGCTCTGATTCAACCCTAGCCTGGAAATTTACATATGCTGCCAGTGTGGCAATAAAAAGACCAAAAACAAACAAACAAAAAACCCAAGAAACTGTGCTTGAATGTTCATAGCATCACTATTCAAAATTAGCCCAAAATGCCTATCAATTGATGAAGAGATAAATAAAATGGAACATTATTTGGCAAGCTATAAGTATTTTATTTCATATGAGAATGAAATACTCATATATGTTACTGAGTGGATGAACCTTGAAAATATGTGAATTGGAAGAAACTGTTCACAAAAGGCCATTATAAGACTGTGATTCCATTTACATGAAATTTTCAGAAGGAGAAAATCCATCAAAGAAGAAAGTAGATTAATGCTTATCTGGGACTGATGTATAGGGATGGGAGGAATTAGGGAAAGATTGCTAAGGGGTATTAGGTTTTTCTTTTTTTGACAGCGATGAAAATGTTTTCAAATTGTGTGATATTTGAACAATTTTGTGAATATATCATAATTGGGTGAATTAGTGACCTATGAATTATATCACAACAAGGCTGTAAAAATGTTTTAATATTTCCACAGTGAAAAATAGTTATAGCATTGGCATCTTAATTTGAATATACTTGACTGTGAAGATGACTATCTTTTCATATAATTATATCATAATTTTTTCATATATACTGTCTACTGATGAGATACACTAATTTTTCTGTTGAGCTGTTGGGTTTTCCTTATTTATTTGTAATTAAAACAATACTTTTATTTACTAAGTAGCATTTTTATTTATAAGTAAAATAATACATTGCCTGGTGTGTTGTAAATATTTTTTGCATATCTTTTTGTTTATGACAATTTTTGGCCTTGTTTAAAAATTTAATGTGTTTAGCCAATTATCAATCTTTACTTCCTGGGTTCCCTGAATTGTTTCTTGCTTACAAAGACCTTTTCCAAGATAAAAACAGAATCACTCCATATATATTATTTTCAAATTTCATTCTTTTTGTGTAAAACATTGCCCTAGGAGTTCCCGTCGTGGCTCAGTGGTTAATGAATCTGACTAGGAACCATGAAGTTGCGGGTTCGATCCCTGGCCTTGCTCAGTGGGTTAAGGATCTGGCGTTGCCATGAGCTGTGGTGTAGGTTTCAGAAGCGGTTCAGATCCCGTGTTGCTGTGGCTGTGGCGAAGGCCGGCAGCTACAGCTCCTGTTAGACCCTTAGCCTGGGAACCTCCATATGCCGCCTGTGCGGCCCTAGATAAGGCAAAAAGACAAAAAATAAAAAAAAGAAAACATTGCCCTGTTTGGAAGTTATTTGAAATTCTTGTTGAAGTAATAATCTATTACTACTATTTCCATATTATTGACAGTTATCCCTACATAATTTATTGAAATATCTTTTATCCACCAATTTGAATACAGAGTACATTAAATTTTCTTAGTTACTTAGATCTATTTCTGTACTTTTCAATCTCTTCTATTGTGTTGTCTGTCTAATTACTCCTTTCTTTTTTTCTGCCTCACAGTTTTATATTTACTCTCAAGCTTGAGCAGACAAGTCACCTTTCTTATTTTTTGGCTCTATTTACATGTTTACTTTTCTACATGAACATTGGAAAAATCTTGCCTAAAAGGTAAAATAAAATGAACCATATAAACATTCATATAAAGAACCATATACACATATGTGTTTTTAAAAATGTTGAGATTACATTGTATTTTTAGATTAAGAGAATGTTCATATCTTTACAGAATTGCATTTTCTTAGTTAAAACAGAATACAACTTTCCATGTACTTTTTAAAAATATTTCTCAGTAAATTTTCTATTTCCTTAAATGTTCTATATATATGTCTAGGCACTGTGGCTTTGTTGTTTCACCTTTTCTTCCATTTTATTTTCTGTGAAGTAGAATCATTAAGTTGACTTGTTTTCTAAATTTAAAATAAAAGGAAGTTTGGAAATTTAACATGGTTCAAACTAATGGTTGTTTAATAAAGAAAAATACTTTTTGCTTATTAATTTGAGATCATCTAGCTTTTTAAATTCTTATTTTTTACTATTTTTTCAGTTGATTACTTGGGGGTTTTGGTCTAAAATGAGATAATTCTCATTTTTATGCTGTATTATTCTTCCTTATTTTCAGTTTTTTATATCTTCCTTGCTATTTGACTTGATTAGTACTTCTAGAACAATTAAAAATTATGGTAGTGAATCCTTCAACAGATATCTACTGAGCATCTACTATGTTCTAGGTCCTGAGATTTATTCGTAATCAAGTCAGATAAAATTATTTTTTAATTTTTTTATCAAAGTATAATTGATTCACAATGTTTCTTCAAGTTCTGTTGTACAGTAAAGTGACCCAGTCACACAAAGTTCCCTGTGCTGTACAGTAGGGATCCATTGCCCATCCATTCCAAATATGACAGTTGGCATCCAAAAACCCCAAACTGCCCATCCATCCCACTCTCTCCCCCCTCCCCCTCCCTCTCCCCCTCCCCCCTGGGAACCACAAGTCTGCTCTCCTTGGCTGTGACCAGTCTCTGTTTTGTAGACAGGATAATCTGTGCCATATTTTAGATTCCACAAATAAGTGATATCATATGGTATTTGTCTTTCTTTCTGGCTTACTTCACTTAGTATGAGAATCTCTAGTTTCATCCATGTTGGTGCAAATGGCATTAATTTGTCTTTTTTAATGGCTGAGTAATATTCCATTGTATATATGTACCACATCTTAATCCGTTCATCTGTCAATGGATGAATGTTTCTATGTCTTGGCTCTTGCAAATAGTGCTGCAGTGAACACAGTGGTGCATGTGTTTTTTCAATGAAAGTTTTGTCCAGATATATGCTTCTTTATGTGGAATGTAAGATGGAAGTCCTAGCATTCTTCAGTTTTTCTTGATTTTGATGTGAGTCCAATGATATCTAAAATATTATGCTGCTTTTTTGAGTAGGGCATAAGTATTTACTGTGTTAAGAACATTTTCATCTTTGCTTTTTTATCAAGATCACTTCATATGAAGGTATTTTTTTGTCATCTACAAGAATGAATATATACTTTTCCCTATTTGACCTATCAATTTAATGAATTTCTTTCATATTTTTAATCATTTTATTGCTTGGATAAGCACCAATTAAGAAAAGTAAGTGATTCTTTATATATTCTGGAAGATTTTATTTACTAGTACACAGGGTTTTTCTGTTCATACTAATAGGGAGGCTACTTTATAGTATTTTATTTTCTGTGTTACTTATCAGCTTCTGTTTTATTGGCTTTGTAGGGAGGAAATTTCCCTGTTAAATTATTTAAATAGCATTAGAAATTTTTGTTCCCCGAAACTAAAAAAAAAAAAAACACTTACCTTTGAAACTAGACTTGATGTGTACTCTCTTTTCTTGATATTTCCTTTTAGTAGCATTTCCTGTATGATAATTCATAGATTTCAATTTTCTGGATAAGCCCAGTTTGGAAATATATATTTTTTGAGAAAATCATCTGTTCATTCAGGTCTTTGAGTTTGTTAGCATAGATGGGAGCTAAGTAATTTGTGCAATTACTCTATAGTCCCTATATTTACAGTTGTTTTTCTTAAAAACAGATACATTGTGGAGTTCCCTTTGTGGCTCAGTGGTTAACGAATCCGACTAAGAACTGTGAGGTGGCGGGTTCGATCCCTGGCCTTGCTCAGTGGGTTAAGGATCAGGCGTTGCTGTGAGCTGTGGTGGGTTCGATCCCTGGCCTTGCTCAGTGGGTTAAGGATCTGGCGTTGCCGTGAGCTGTGGTGTAGGTTGCAGACGCAGCTTGGATCCTGCGTTGCTGTGGCTGTGGCGAAGGCCGGCAGCTACAGCTCCTGTTAGACCCCTAGCCTGGGAACCTCCATATGCTGCGGGTGCGGCTCTACATAAAAGGCAAAAAGACCAAAAAAAAAAAAAAAAAAGATACGTTGTAAATGAATCAAGTGTAAGCTCTCTGCATATGGCCAAATCTCCCAGGTGACGGGGAAAGGGAAAGGGAGATGAAAGTGGGATGGAATTCAGAAAGGGGCCATGTCCCAGGTAGGGTGCTTGCTGCAGTGAAGGTGAATGAGTAATAAACGCTAGTGTTTACTGAACACTTACTATCTTACAGGAGCTTCACCAGTAAACGTTTGCAACAGCTCTGGACCTCACCCTATTCTGATATGGCTGTTGATTCCTTCCCATAGAAGAGGAAATTGGGGCACTGAAAGGTTCAGCAACTTGCCTAAGGTTGTATGATCACTAAAAGGCTGAGCTGGGATTTGAAAAGAGGCAGCAGAGCCTGCTCTCCTTTTTTTCTTTTTTTTTTTGAAGGGCTGCATTTGTGACATATGGATGTTCCCAGGCTGGGAGTCGAACGGGAGCTGTAGCTGCTAGCCTATGCCACAGCCACAGCAATGTGGGACCCAAGCCTTGTCTGTGACCTACACCACAGCTCATGGCAACACCTGATCCTTAACTCACTGAGCAATGCCAGGGATCGAACCTGTGTCCTCATGGATACTAGTCTGGTTCTTTAACCACTGAGCCATGATGGAAGCTCCCTGCTCTTCTCAATCAGAGTGCTGTGTGCTAAGGAAGTGAAGGACTGAATGTATGGTGCAGAGGGAAGAATTTAGACTATGCAAGAAAGTGGAGTCAGCAGTAACTAGGAGAAATATCAGCTCTTAGAAATTTGCAGAAATCTTGAAGAATGAACTCCTGAATATCAGAAGATAATGGGTTCAAGCTGAATTTACTTTGGTCTTCAGTGGCACAATGATGCCTCTTGATATCAGGGTGAGAGACAATATGCAAGCAGATAATGGGCAGGACACACATAAAAATAAAAGTTGGACCAACGTCCCGTAGCAACCAGCCCATTATCTTGCTAAGATAGCCAACCTGCCACCTCCAAGTCATGCTTGTAGGAAGTCAGACTGCTATCTCTGGTTAGCAGAACTGGAAGCCAAACAAGAACCCCTCTAATGAAGAACTCAGTGTCCAGGACTTGATTGGTACCTGACAGATTCCCTAATTGTGACCCCACTTCCAGCTCAGGCCCAACCAAAGAAAGCTAAATTCGCAACCCTAAGCACTTATGTAGGATGCCTAATTCTGGTTAGCTTGCCTGCAGCCCACGTACCAACAGCCAACAGCCTCTAACCAGGGCCTCTTGAGTCTTTCCTTGTTTCCCACTCTAAAGCTTTCCCACTCCTCCACTTACCTTTTAGTCTCTACCAGAGACGGGTGATGGTGGCTGACTTACTTGCAATACCAGGCTCTGAATAAATAGTCCTTGCATGTTCTCATTTCGTTGATCTTGATTTAGTTCCACAGGTGTTGCATGTGTCTGTGTTTTCCACTGCATTGTGAGCTTGAAGACTAGGATCTTGATTTATTCTTTGTTCTATCTCCCTGAGCATAACCTAGTATGTTTTACATTACTAGGGAGCCAGAATATACCCTGAATAGAACTTTTTATGAGAATTTGATTAGCTTATGTTTCCTTGTGCTATATAAAATGCCTCCCTCTGTAATAGTTATTTAGGGTTTAGTAACTTATGTTGAAAAGACATTGCCCCTGTTCTGTAGTAGCTTAGATAATACTAATAATAGACTAATATTAATATATGAATATAACAATACTAATCACATGTCAGACATTATTTTAGTTGTTTCAAGTACATTAACTCTCAACACAGCCCCAGAAGGCAGGCATTATGATGACTATTGTTTTACATATGGGAACTAGGGCAAAAAGCTTAATTAAGTTACTTAATTAAGCTTGGAAGTAGTAGAGCCAACATTTAATCTCAAGGAATCTGGAGTTCCTGTTGTGGCTCAGTGATAATGAACCCAGCTAGTATTCATGGGGATGCGGGTTCGATCCCTGGCTCCTCTTAGTGGGTTAAGGATCCACATGGCTGTGAGCTGTGGTGTAGGTCGCAGACATGGCTCAGATCTGGCGTTGCTGAGTCTGTGGCATAGGCTGGCAGCTGCAGCTCTGATTGACCCCTAGCCTGGGAATTTCCATGTGCCATGGGTGCAGCCCTAAAAGAAAAAAAGAAAAAAAAAAGGCCAAAAAAAAGGTAAATTCAAGGAATCTAGTTCTAGACTACTAATTACTCGTAATTGCTAAACTACCATGTCTCTCAATTTTAAAGGCATATTACTTAATATTGTTGACTTTAGTTCTGGAATTTAAGCATCAAGTTCTGGGGGCAAAAAGGTGAATAAAATAGGGTCCCTGCTTTTGTGGAAGGTGAGTATTTTTAAAATTTGCATCTTTAGGAAGAGCACTGAGGGATTTATAGAGGAGGGGATATGGAGTAGGTGACAGAAGATGGATTTTGTGGCGGAAGTTGTTTTCCCCAAAGAGTCAGCACAAACATGATGGGAGATAGGTTTGTGGAGGGAGTGGAAAGCAGAAAAGTCTTTGGAAAATGAGATAGAGGATAAATCCTGGACTTGTTTGTGGGCTATATGCAAGAGCTTGGATTTCATCCAAGTTTTACAAAAAGAAGGCACCAAAGAATTTTAACTGTAGTGGAGGAGTGTGAGTTGACATGATCTGAATTAAATATGCATATATTCCCTTCATTTGGGATTCATCCCTTTTTCCTTTATGGACCATAATGAACAACAAATAAGAGTTTTCATGGGGACCCAGGGCTTGGGGATGGGTGGGGGTGGGGAGCTAACATACAAGATTTCATTTAATCTCACAACACCCCCTGAGGGAGATGGCACCAGATAAGAAGCCAAACCAAATGGTAAGCGAGGAATGAAACAGGCTAGAAACTCCAGTCTTCCTGATTTTCATGGCCTCACAGAGAGGTGCTTCTAGTCCTCACCCTGATATTGCTTGAACTGCTTCCAATTCCTGTTACCTTAAATGTAAAATAAGACAGTGTTACCCCTCAGACTTTAGGATGCTGTACCGTAATTCTAATTGTAGAAACAATTCAAGTTTGGTGAAATGCTTAACCTTCGCAAATGCAGACAATATTAACTATCTCTGCGTATAGTGGGCTGAAGTCCTGTCATTCCTAAAAGGGACCCCAGGGAGTGGGTTATTGCTTTCCAAACACAATAAAGGGGCCATGAGACAAAACAGTGTTTGAAATCCTACCAGTGTAAACAGAGTGGTTCTTCTCTATCAACGCATTAAAACAATTCTGTAAAGAGTGGAAAATTCTTTGTAGCCCCAACCACCAAATCTGCTCGAGTTCCAAGGGATATACATCTCCCAGATCAGAACCTAGATTTCAAAGATGCTCAGAATGAAGAGGAGAAAATTCTCTCAGCTTTGGCCTGGTCCCAAGAATGTCAACCCTGGTGGCCTGTGAGCTTCCGCCTCTGCTGTAGTCATCTCTAAACAATGGCCTCTTAGGCTAAGCTAGCATTAGGTATGAAAGGTCTTAGTAGCAAAGAATGGAATAGAGGACCTATGAATATGATTTCTGCATCACAAAAAGGCCAATATAAGGGAGACATTATATGAAGCACACATTTCTAAATCTGCTCTTTCAAAAGTATATTTCCCAGCAAAAAGTTAACATATTATAAAATTAGTTATATTTATTAAAGAAAATCTAAAAAATACAAAAAAGCAAGAGTTAAAAAAATGATTCCTGGTATCACACTAGTTCCATCGTCATTGCTGTGGTTTTCCTGATTGCTTTATCCTGATTTTCAGGATAAAGAGTACATTTCTGATTGCCTTTTTACATTGGTCCGACAATATGTTATAAACAAATTATGTCCTGCTAAAAACTGAATTTTTATTGAGTAAACAACAAAGTGCCTTGTTAAAATTGATTAATCTCCTAAAGAATAAATCCATGGGCCTGTCTACAAAGAAATATAGTTATAAAATAACCAATCCTGTTCAGAATATCCTAAACAAAATTTGCAAAATTTCTCCAAAAAAGAAATATCACCAGGAAAGTATTATGCTTCCAAGTGCCAAAAAAATGGAATTATTTAATTTTAATTAAAAAAATGCCAAATCAGGCTGGTCATGGTAATTAATAGACTGGAAAATGAAGTACAGGAAATTTTAAAAGTTTGATCAAAATTAGAACAGAATATGGATAGAAACTTTTACAAGGAAGAAAGGCAAACAAAGGTAAATCTCTATCCATGAGGAGACTGGGAGATGCCCATTTCTCTAAAATTCCTGACCATGAGAGGAAAATATAGCTAATTAGGAGAGATATTTCTATTCTACATTAGGAAGATGGAATAAGACCAAGAAAGGCAATAAATTCTAAGAATATATTATGTATTATAATGTCTTTTCCGAAATGTAAAAAGCATTAAAGATATATTGGATGTTGTCTATTTTTTTCCAATAAGATAAAAAACCTTCCAAAAAGAATTAGATGTGTAAGTAAGGAACAAAGCAATCCAGAAGAAAATCAATGCCCAGGAGTATGTTAACACAATATTAAGTGAGTTTTTAGAATGTCTTTTGACATTCCCATTGTGGCAGTTAGCCAACCCTACCAGCATCCATGAGGACACAGGTTTGATCCCTGGCCTTGCTCAGTGGGTTAAGGATCTGGTGTTGCTGTGAGCTGGGGTGTAGATCGCAGATGTGGCTCGGATCCCACATTGTTGTGCCTCTGGTGTAGGCCAGTGGCTACAGTTCTGATTGGACCCCTAGCCTGGGAACCTCCACATGCCATGGGTGTGGCCCTAAAAGACAGAAAAGACCCCTCCCCCCAAAAAAGGAAGAAGATGAAGAAAAAGGAGTTCCCTTTTGCGGCTTACTGGTTAACGAACCCAACTAAGATCCATGAGGATGTGGTTTCAATCCCTGGCCTCATCAGTGGGTTAAGGATCTGGGGTTGCCATGAGCTATAGTGTAGGTCCTAGACATGGCTTGGATCCCAAGTGGCTGTAGGTGTAGTGGAGGCCGGCAGCTGTAGCTCTGATTAGACCACTAGCCTGGGAACTTCCATATGCCTTGGGTGCGGGCCCTTAAAAAAAAAAAGGAGAATGTATTTGGTCCAATTTAATGAGATGGTTACATAGAATTTTAAAAGAAGAGTATTCAAATAAAATGGTAATTAATAGTAACATAATTATTTTGCCAGTTGCTAAACTAAGTGCTCATTAACTGGGTTATGGATGTTCATGGGACATTTTATTTGGGGAGCAGAGGTATGGTTGATATAGATAAATTGTTGGTAAAGTGGGGAAGAGTCCTGGTTGTATAATTTTGAGTCGGTTACTTAATCTCTCAGTGCCTCATTTCCCCATCTGTAAAATGGGAATAATAGCACCTACCTCATCGACTATCAAGGAGATGAGGTATTGAAAGGATGTGCAACAGTGCTGGCATATAGACCCAGAAGGAACCACTGCATAAGATGAAATAATTCAAGAATCAGATTTAGAATTCATGTTTTCTTCCCTCCTCCATGCTGTAACTTACAAAGCAATATGAGTGTTTTTGTCAAAGGCATTATCGTAGAAAAAGTTAGCAACCCCTCACTGATGTAGTTTGTGCCCTCCTTTTATGTGAGACAGAAGCAGAAAAGGAAGAACACTCACCTTCAGTTATTTACCACTGAACCTACATGATTTTGAAAACAGAAGCTTGAGTCAGAAATGTAACAACAACAACAAAAGAAATAAGAATTATGTGGGAGGAGAAAAAAATTCACCCAGATGACATCCGAAGTTGGTATAATCATCTTTTCTGTGCTATTTAAAGTTCCGTTAATTTTAGTTATGAATATAAACTCATCCTTGGTTTAGTGATGGCCAAACAAGAGCTGCCTAATGTCTAAACCAAAACTAAATAAAAATGCGAAAGTGCGAATCGAATCATGTGGCCCCATGTTCATCCTTCATGTGATTTGTTAACGGATTTCCTAGGATCTGGTGAAATAAAGTCAAAGTACTGGGTCTGATCCCATGTGAGCCAGTTAACTGCTTTAATGCATGTTTATCTCAATCAGACTTGGCCTGTCAGCTTACAAATACATGATTTTGAAAGGAATGGTGGTTAAGTTACTGGGTAGTAGTTGAAAGGAGTAGGGGAAAGGATTCAGTCTTCATGGTGGTAGTTTACTTCACTAACAGAAGTTTCGTGCAAAAAGATACTATAAAGTCATAGGTTCATCTAAAACCAAAAAAGTTTTGGAAGGCCTATTGTAAAGGTCAAAAACAAAAAGTTGAATCTCAGTTTGATATATGATCATATTCACTAAAAGAAAAAAAAGTAATTTAAATATTCCAGTGATCTCCAATATCCATTCTTACTTCCTCTCTGTTCCAATTGTTTTCATTAGCTTTCCTTCTCCAGATAAGACCACATCTTGGGCCTGCTTCATATTTCTGTAATCTTTTCAGGAGGCCAGGCCCCCAGACTCCTGCTATGGCCTTCATTATTCATAAGATAAGATCAGTTTATCTTCTCACCTTGAGTGAAGTGAAAAAATGTGGTGTAACTTAGACTCTCTTCTCATCTTTCCATCTGCCTGGACTCAAGATTCCTGTTAAGCCTTGATTTCTTTCATCCTTTATTAGAAGTTCAGAGTTTGGTAGGTTAGTCTGTAACATCTCAGCATCTTACTACCTACTTTCTTTCCTTTTTTTTCTTTTTTTTGGCCATGTCCTTGCATCTTACTACCTACTTTCTTTCCTTTTTTTCTTTTTTTTTGGGGCCATGTCCTTGGCATGTGGAAGTTCCAGGGCCAGGGATCAAAATGCACAGTAGGAGCGACCCGAACCACCGTGGTGACAACACCAAATCCTTAACCCGCTGCACCACAAGGGAACTCTTTTCTGGTCTTTCATTGAACTGCGTTCCCTACATTTGGGAGTTGGGAAGAAAAAGGATGATTCCTTAAGAGTAAAGGGCTACAGGGTCTCTGAAATGTAATTCAATATGATCTTTCATTCTACAGGACAAAATAATACATCCTTGTCTGTTATGAACTGTGTGTAGAACATACACCAATCATCTTCCCTTGATTCCTGAGTGCATGCTGGAAAAAAATGGCTGTGATGGGAGATTTATGAAGGCCCCACCTTCTCCCAGCCTATTTAAGTTTACTTTCCAAGCATCAGACCCTTCCTGACAGATATGATGGAACTGGTACTGGTAGTCACTCCCAGCTGAGTCTGCTTTTGATGTTTTATTAAGTGTATGATTTACTCTTTCTTCCTTTGACTTACTAGGGAGAGTAAGAAATAAGAACCTTAGGTTGGTAACAAAATCCAAATGATCACTTTTGAGAAATTGCTTTAAGTGTGTTAGTTCAGAATAGTGAGACCTCCACTAAGAATATCTTCCTATCATCCCACCTATGTTCAGTTTGAAGACGGCTCTGTGATCTAAAAATACTATTTGAAGAAAATTTGAGCACTTTGCTGGAAGGAAAAGTGGGTATCCTGTGTGTGTGTGTGTGTGTGTCTGTGAGTGTCTGTGTGTTTCTGTGTGTAAATTAGCGAATCCTTTCCCTTGGTTACAAAAAGTAACAATGATGTCACTTCGTCTAGCTCCTTGAGACCTAGAAAAAGAGAAATTGATCAGTGTTGCAGGCTTTTCTTCTTTACTCTAAGTTCCTAATAGTCCCTCCATAGTCCTAAAAATCATCATTTCTGAACACCAAAAAATAGAATGTCAGATATGTATCGCTACACAGTACTTTGAAGGATGCTACAAGGAATGCTGACATTTTGGATCTTGGACCCTTGCTATGCTTGAAGTTTAACTGGTGGAACATCAACATTCTTTGCTTTTTCTTTGCAAAATATTTGCTGTAAAGTGTAAATAAAGAAAGGGGGGTATTTTTTTTTTTTTTTTTACATTGCTATGCTAAAACATCTGGCATCTAAGGTTGTGTTTATATCCTTCTGCACTGCAGGCTCGTCCTTCAAAGCAATCTGGATTTTTCTTTCACCTCCTTGAATGTCTGAAAAAGTAACTTTTGTGTTTTTCTTAGGATTTTGTCCAAGCATATGGAGCATCTTAAATACCGGGGCCAAAAAACAAGTCACTAAAGGAAAGTCTCCAATTTATCTTTACAGCACACCTGCTTATATCCCAAGGGCTCTGTCACTCAGAGCTCTATCTTTATTCTCAAAATGTAAGATCCAAAACTAACAGTGCTTTTTGGAACATAATTTTACTTGAAAATGTATTTTCACCTTGCTTTGTTCCAAACAATGTGGTTACAAAGATTCACTCAATGTGATAAAGTAAATAAACAAGAACTGAGAGAGGAAATTGGGTAGAAAATGTAATGGAAATTGAACAGAAAATAAGGGCAGGAAAACAAATAAGCTTAATACACAAAATGCATGCTATAAGCTTTCTAGAGATGAGCCACAGATTTGGCTCTGAATTTCCTAGAAAAGATGTTAAGAAGAGAAACAGGATTAATCATATGAGTTCCATTGTAGAGAAAGAAAAGCAAACCGGCTGCTCAAGAGAAATTATCTCTTTTTCTGGTCTAAGGCATTATCAGAATTTTTTTTGTGTGTCTTCATAAAAAGAACAAATGGTATCTTTACTACTATTCTCTTTTTTAAATAATGATTTTTATTTTTCCCATTGTATTTCTCTCCAAAGGAGATTTACGATTATTCTTGTTGTGATTATAGTAGTGGCCTTCATAAGGCTCTTGAAATAATGTTCCTTAAATTGGGTCCATGAAATTCCTCCAAAGCAGAGCTCCCTAATGGGAATCCTGAAATGTCATCCAAGATCACTGATCACTGGTGGTCTCATAAAATCCAAGGTGATGTTTTAGTTTACTGACAGCTTGGACTCAAGAAAAATTCTCCATAAATATACATTCATGTATTTGTTTAGCAAAAAATAAATAAATTGTGAAGCATTTGCTATGTGCCAGCTATGATTCCTGGTGTTGGGTATGTAGCAAAATAGTCAAATTCTGTTTTCATGAAGCTTAAATCCAAGTGAGGATGGGAGAAACAGACAATTAAAAGGTAAATGTAAGTAAATAATTTTAGCAAATGATAGTGATAATGCTAAGACAAGAAATCAACAGGGGAATGATACAAGCAGAGAAAACTTTTTTTTCTTTTTTTTTAGAGCTGCAGTGTGCCATATGGACGTTCCCAGGCTAGGGGTCCAAATGGAGCTATAGCTGCTGGCTTACACCACAACCACTGCAATGCCAGGTCCAAGCCATGCCCGTGACGTACACTACAGCTCATGGCAATGCCAGATCCCTTAACCCACTGAGTGAGGTCAGGGATTGAACCCATGTCCTCATGGATAAGAGCTGGGAATTTGGGTTTGTTACCGCTTAAGCACAATGAGAACTCCAGCAGATACAACTTTTGATAGGTTGCTCGGAAGATGCCTCCCTCAGGCAGTGATGACTGAACTGATTTATGAAATGAGAAGAACCAGGGGGAAATCTGGAAAGTCCCAGCAATCGCAGCAGAGTAAACAGTAATGCAGATTTCCAAGAGGGAATTTGAGCTTGATGCGTTCGAGTGGCCTGTGGGACTGGAGTACAATGAGTAAGGGAGGTGGTAACCAGAAGATCTTGACTTTGTATGGCTCTATGCCTTCTCCATACAGATAAGAAAAAGACTCATCTGCCTTAAAACATTTGATTTCCATCATTTGGTCATTGTCATAATGCTATATAATTATGGTAATTGTTTGGTATTGTTGTAGTATGTCAGAGCAAGACCTGTGACCGACAGATGTTGGAAAATTATCATCATAAATACAGACATTGATGATGTCATGTAATTCATGTTGATTGCTATTGTAGAAATACTCCAACATAATTTGGGGAGAGATCAATCAGTTGATAGAGAACCACGGTTAACATGGTGGTTGAGCTCAGCTGATAGACCTTCGTATTGTAGAATCTGACTCACTAATTTCAGAAACGCTAAGTATTGTAACATGAATCTTCACAGATCCTGGGTGTCTGCCGGATACAAGTCAGTCGGTGTCAGAGGTACAGGAATTCGTTCAGGTGCTAAGGAGCCCCTTGAGGCCCTGGATTAGAGAGAGATGGTTATTAAATCATCACTCAAGCTGCAAATCATCTCCACGCATCTTTAAATGTGAGCAATTTACTTCCTCGCCCTTGGCAGGATTGGAAAACTATCATGAGAAATGGGAATAGATCTCCTAACTAGAAAGATCATCTAAGGTTTTGAAAATCTCTAGTCTAGCTAAGCAACAGTTTGCAGAAAAATTTAGAGCACAGCAATAGGACTGGAAACGAAATATGCAACAGAAGAAGGATGACATCCATAATTCACAACTGTTGAGCTGTTAAATGAATCCTAATGTTTAAAGACAGCATCCTTCGATATTCTATTAATTGTTACAAAGGATGTTTATAAATGGCAGAATTTACTAGGAAAAAGAACAAATGCGCTTTTAAATGAAAGTGACATCATCCTCTAGATTTGACAACATCTTGGAAACAGCTGCCACAACAGCTTTTTATCATGTTTTCTTAATTAACACCATTGTGACATCAGGCTAAGGCTGCCAATAAATTATCACTTAAAAAAGAAATTTGTTTAATACTAGAAGATTCCAGAAGGGAAGCTAGTATTCAAATCTGGAAACCAAAACAAACGTATTTTTTAACAGTGATCTGCACACAGTACTATTTCTTTATTCTTAACAGCCTATAGAAAAGTAATGAATAGTTAATAGACATAGAAAACATTCTTTAAAAATAGCAACTATATTCCAGCTTTCACAGACTGCCTATAATTTGCTCAGAACTACAAATTACCATTCAGCTTGAGTATGTTTTATGTCTATTTCTTTGGTATTATATCTTCTCCCAGTTCAGTTCGAAACGAGGACCAGAACCATATTTTCAAGGAATCCCCAGCCTTTTATAGACTATCACAGACTGATAGCTGGGGCCTATTCCTGTTGAAGCTTTCTTAAGTTTCTTAAATTCATGTTCAAGTTCTCTTTCCTTTTAAGAATTGGTGAACAAATGCAAATCCATTCTCCCTATTCATCTTCTCCTTTCCTCTCTGCATATCATCAACTTGTGTGAAAAATTGATAGAACTGGGTGTAAGGCAATGAAATATCAAGGCATTTCAAAACCTTTAAACAGCCCAGTTATGTCATTAGTTGGGAAGAAGATTGGTTGCTCTACAAGCATAGAGTAATAGAAGTCCATTAATATTAGTCAGAAATTTCCACACTAAAATAATCCCATCATCTATCTGGGTTTGAAGATTCACTCCTACCCCTCCAACCGCTAAGTAGAAATTCCTTGCATTGCCTCTGTTAGGCCTAGCATAATTCTAAAATGTGGAAACATTGATTCTCTGACTATACTGCAGAAAGTTAAGCAGACACTTGGCAGTTTTTCAGTTCCTTGCACCAGTGGAGACAACCAGCTGTCCTGAATTATTTTATCAAGCTTCACAAACAAATGCTCACTTAACCTAATAGCTGTGTAGACTTCACCAGAGTGGGGCATTAACATAAAACAGCATAATTTGCTACAAATTATGCTAAAGAGCATAATCACATTCTCTGTTATTTTTCTGGAACAAAACCAAAAGAAGTTTTAAAGCTCCATGGTATGTAGCCACTTTGTTGCCTCCAAACAAAATGGGGGCACTGCTCTTGAAGAATGTGTTCAAGATAAAGGGACTTCATGGTAGCAGCTAATATGTCAGTAGGCTCTTCCTCTGTGCCCAGCATCATGCTGAGCTTTTTGTGTGCATTATTTCATTCTTCCATCACAAAATCCCTGTGGACTATTTATCGTCATTGCCATTTCTCAGCACCAAGATTTAAACATGGGCTGTAACACATGTAACAATGCCCAAATTTAGACAGCTTGTAGGTGAGTGGAGTGGAGTAGTTAATTTCAAAGCTTGCCATCTGTCTCCTTAACGTCTTTAAAAGGGGACTTAGCATCTTAGCCCAGGATCATCCAGGATATAAGGTTTGATGGGCTGAGATGTACAGTATCACTGAATACTAAATGAAGACAGTGGCTATTTTCTAAAACCAGCACAGTGAGTCTTTAACTGACAAATATCAATTAAAGCCTGAATCCTGCTGGTTATTTAGAAAAGAAAATCAAACTCACTCTTCAAAAATATGGCTTTCTAACTTTTACCAATTGATGCACTTCCATGGAATCCTTTTTTGTCTCTGAAATCCTAAAATACTATGGGATGAAGGGAAAAGAAAGTAGTGATGTTGAATTTTATAGAATTTAATTAAAAAAACCCTTTAAGATGAAAAAATAATTTATTTAGTAATGCATTTGCATGAAAATAACTGAAGATGTATTTGACCATAAGGTCAAATAGACATTTATTGAACGTGTCCTCACTTTGGATTTCATGTTAGAATCCAAATCTGGATATGGATGGTATCAGTGGTTTAATAACTCAACATTACCTCTCAGTGCCTCATTCCCTCTCAGTGGTTGTACAGGAAGAATAGAATGTAGCAGCAATAAACTCTGATCTCATTCAGGTACTTGAACATTACATGTGCTCAAAGAGTACCTGTTGAGTGAATTAATAAGGGTGGAACGTGATTATTTCTAAAGTTATGAGGAAAGAAACTTCACAGATTATGTTGTCATTGTTTATGGTATGTAAATAACAGAAAGGCCATCTCTATGGTCAAAAAAATGAGTTTACAAGTAATTTGTTTCTATCACCTGAAATAACTTGGTGGCTTACTTCCACCCAGCTGCCCCCCCAGGCATTTAGGTCAGTGTCAGAACCTATACCTCCCATGACCTGAGAAACCCATGATCCATAGAACAAGTAAAGAAGACTCAGAGGGTTGTTGCTTTAAATTTCACGTGAATTATGACAACATGGAAATTCAGTGCCTCTTCTAACCAGGGTGGTCTAAAGTAGTATTCATTTTGCAGAGAATGGGGGTCTGGTATTATTAGTTTCCTTTTCTTTTTTTGGCCTTTCTAGACCAAGGAGCTTGAAGGAATCAGTGCGGTTGCTATCTTTGGTTGTCTCTATCCATCCTTTGTGCTCTTCCTTTTCCTAATTTCACTCTGAATTTCCTTGCCATGTGTTTTCACAGTAATTTACCACACCCCAACTTCTATGCGGTCCTGACTTAGACCAGTCTTCATGGTTCATATTCCCCAAAACGACTGATTCAAGGGTAGGCATGTAATACAATCCAAGCAAGTGGGGAGTGGGAGAGGCAGTTCTGGGATTTGGAATTGAGCTATCTGAGAAGTAGACATTCTCGTTGTCTGCTAGAAATGGACACGGAAGTGCTGGACATCAGGAGCCTCTGGAAGACAGCTTGTGCCATGAGGAGACCCATCCTGAGAAGGGAGCCATCACTGGGGAAATCAGAACTGATGAATGGGGAGAGAGAAGCAAGGGCTTTGGTGATCCCACTGAGCCAACAGATAAATCCTGAAGCCTATAAACTTTTTGGAATGATAGTCAAAAAAGTTTCTTTTATTTTAAAAGATAATTTGACTTGGCTTGAATGTTCATTGCAACAGAAAGTACGGCTAGTGATAGAGGCATATCTATTTTTATTAGACAGTGCTATACACACAGGAGGTTAAAGAGTGCAGAGTTCCTGATGCATGTTCTCTCAAATTTGAATACTGAGATTTTTCCAAATGACACTTGTCTTGTGTTTTATCGCTGGTATTTCAGGACATCTGAGCCATTATTTTACTGAAGGTCAACCAGAGAATGCCAAACTTTAAAAATTTTTTAATTAACGAGTTTAACCTGTAAATGACTTACTTCTTTGGAAATTTATGAAGTGGAAGGTGCATTCCTTTCCTAAATGTTTTATTTGTAATCTGTGAGGTTTCCTTTGTCAGGCTATTCTTTGCATTTCTCATTAAGTGTAAACAAATTGCTTTTAAAATATATCTTAAACCTCAGCCATTAATTTTAATGAAGAATTCCAACTGCTCTTTAAAATATTTTAGAAGTAGGTATAATTCTTGTTTAGGCATGTTAGTGCTTGCTGTCCCCATACCAATTTTTAAGTCCTGCTAGGAAGCCCTAGATGTCTTGCTGATGTTGTGCTGGGCAGACATGAGACAGGGCTCCATGATGTGCCACATGGTAATGAGTTCACGTGTCATTTGGACCAAAGTATGTCTCCAGCTTCTCAGTGGTCTTTGGATTGATGACCCACTAATAAAGCAATTAATACATGCTATTATTTATGACTCCACAGATAAGTCACACCCCTACCAAAGCCAGTAGTTTTAACTTTGTCCCCTCCAAAATAAAACTTTGACCTCTGAGTTAGTCTTTTTACTTTAAATTGGTAGAAGGACTAAAGGAATACCAATATTTATTAGTGCCTCAATGTCAGATACCGTAGTATATGTTACCTCATTTCAGTCTTATAAAAACCCTAGGAGTTATATATCACCTTCACTTTACAGATGAATTTACGTAATATGTCATTGCTAATATGACAGGAATAATACTAGAAGAAGAAAGAGAAGGAGGGGAGGGGGAGAAGGAAGAGGAGGGCAGGAGAAGGGGAAAAGGAGGAGAAGGAGGAGAAAGGAATTGGATTCCTTTGCCACAGACCAGCCTGAGCATAACTTTAGGTTACCACCCTGCCTCTCTGGGAAATGGTTGTTTCTCAAGATTTCATGAAGGTGACCTTAAGTGTTTTTACGTGTATAACTTAGATTATTTGTCAATGTGGAATCTAAATCCAGCATATATCTTAAACGACATATATGATAAAACCAGTTTTACCCTAAATCACAGATAATTTGCCATGCATTCAATGTGGTTAAAAAAAAGGAATTCATTAATATACAAATCTTTAACTCTTTGAAAGGGATTGGTCATTGTCTAATCCATCTTTTTCATTTTTCAGAGGAGGCAGCTGAACATTAGGCTCATAGTCACAAAGCACTTCTTGTAGAATCACTTGAATTGGAACCAAATTGCCCTGGCTTGATCTTTCATACTCTTTATCCAATTCCAAGAACAAACTAGTAACAAAATGAATTAAGAGGATTTAGAGGAGAAAAGGACTTATTGGGGGAGAGCCATAATAGACAAATTCATTTCAAAATAAATTATCCAAGTGATAATTTAATATGTTTGTGGGTTAAGGAGAAACACAGTTTTTATTAATAAGGAGAAAAATAGTTTCAACATTTGCTACTCTCAAATTCATTATTAGGAATAGCACTATGATACAGGTACATTAACTTTATTTTTTTTAGGACAAAAAAAACAAAGAAAAACAAATAATAAAATAATATAAAACTCCAGTAGCAAAGTAGAGATGTAGTGATAGTAGAAAATGAAAAAGAGACAACAGGTTATTTAAAATGATAAATAAAAACTTAAGCAAACAACAACAACAAAAAAAAAACAGAAACAAAAAAAAACTTGAGCAAAAAAAAAATCCATGAGCATATTTTAATTACTTCTATATATTATGATGTTTTCTTAAACATTTTGATGGCACAGATCAGTCAATACTTTCATCTTTCACAGACTAAGCAAGAGGACAGAGGTGGAAATTATTCTGCACTTGGCTGTGATCTTCAGCTTTGTCAGCAAGACCATGGTGTGTGACCATGCATGTTATGCACTGTATAGCTCTAGACGGCACCATTCATATAGACTATGATGGTGTTCCTGAGTTGGTTGCTGCATGACATACTCAACTGTACATTATGTCCCTATCTGACGGAAGCTATTGGCTAGTTGATAACATCACAATTGCCCTATGCCATAACAGTAAATGAATGTTTTCCTCTTATTTCCCAAGGAGTAATTAGGATATATATTATGGATTTCTTTCAAAAATGTAAAACAAGATAGCTGTGAAAAGGGGTTTTCCTAAAGGACCAAGGAAGACACACATATGTCCCAAAGCTGATTACCTGCCATGCTTACATACACAGACTTCCAGATTCAGACAAATGGAGAGGAAGATTTATTTTGAGAGTATCTGTGTTACTTTAAACAAAGGGCACAAAATGCTCTCTTAAAAGGTCATCTTTTAAAGATCTTATTGTCACACCATGAAACCCCATTCACTGGTGACCGACATAGTTACTACACCTAAATAAATAGAGAGGAAGGTTAGCGGCATGAAACATTTAAAGAAAGAAATGGAGAAACCTGCAGTCTCTAACCTCAGCGCTGACCCTAACATGGTGTGTGGTCCTGAGAAAGCCATTTAACCTCTTGGTGTCTCAGATTCCCTTTAGAGTCTCAAATTTCAGGGGGTGAAGTGAGGATAGAGTTTTGGAATTATCTCTCTTAAAACCCAGGAATGCTACAAGAATGAATGGTTTCTAAATGCAGAATAAAATTAAGTTTTCAATAGGAAAATATTTTGGCTAAGAGCTCTGTGTGGGGTGGATAAAGGAGTGTAAGTGATTTTACGTTTAGATGTAAGATTACTTTTATTTTTTTCTTTCCCAGAGGAAATCTTGTAATCTTTGGGTTTAGAGAAAAACACAATTTTTATTAATAAGGAGAAAAAGCAGATTCAATACTTTTCTGTGTAATAACATTTGCTAACCCAATATCCATTATTAGGAATTGCAATATGATATAGGTACATTATTCTCATCTGCGGTACATAGAAATGTACCAGTAAGTGGGATATGTTCCTGTATGGTAACCAGTCAGTTTATATAAGACCAGTAAGTGTTCCCGTCGTGGCTCAGTGGTTAGCGAACCTGACTAGCATCCATGAGGACGTGGGTTTGACCCCCTGCCTTGCTCAGTGGATTAAAGATCCGGTGTTACCATGAGCTGTGGTGTAGGTCACAGACTGGGCTCAGATCCCATGTTGCTGTGGTTCTGGCATAGGCCAGCAGCTACATGTCTAATTCAACCCCTAGCCTGGGAACCCCCATAAGCCATGGGTTCAGCCCTAAAAAGACAAAAAGACCAAAAAAAAATAGTTAAACAAAGACCAATAAAGCACATTTCTGGTATCTAAAAAGTACAAAGACATTTTCAGCAATTTCAGGTCCAATTGTTAAAAATATTTGCATCTCTAATGATTATATAAAATGTAGATACTTCAATATATACAAACACCCTGGAAATATTAATCTTTGTAGTTCGGTGTGTAGGTCTCTGAAACAGTTTAAAAATAAAGCTAACATTAAAAATAGTTACCATTAATTGAACAGCAAGTATATAGTTATTCATTTAATACTTAAATACTTAGCAATTGGGAGGGGGGGAACGATGTAGAAAACCTTGTTGATAGACTGTTTTCAAAGCTCAGACCAGAGACTGTGAGATAAAGACTGTTATTATGTAAGTTTTAGAAATGAGGGGCCTGAGGCCCAGGTGGTTAAGTCATTTAACAAATGTAAATGGGAAGCGAGGACAAGCTCTCGGGTAGAATTATGGACTACATAAGATGTGGACGTCATGGCTCTGCCATAGGAGTAAAGGCAGGTGTTCAATCTCCAATGAAAAATCAAGGTGAGGGAGTTAGGGCCTCAGAAAGTATTTTATACAAAGCTAACCTTGAACTTGTTCTTTGAGCTAAACACTAGGCAATCCAAATTAGGGCACATCAATTACACCTGAGCATTTAATCCAACTCAGTAAGTGCCAGGGAAGGAGAAATGGAAATTACAGCCCCAGCCACAGTGCCTAGAAGTCCAGCTCCCGCAAATATCTGTCTGCCTTACTTTATGACATTTCTCTGACTGTAGGGCTTCAATTCAAACTAAAATTTACCGGAGGCCTTCTATCTCCCGAGAACCGTGCTGGTTCCAGGAATATGAACGTGATTGATACACAGCTCAGGCTTTCAAGAAGTTTTAAGCTTTAGCAAGGTAGCCTGACAAATATAGAAAGGCCCATAATACCAGGTGGAAAGTTCACACAGCTACATGAGCAACATACGGGAGCCTAAGAGAGGGTTATTAATTGTAGGGGGTGGTTGGAAGACAAGTGAGTGTTGGTGAATGTGGATGACTACAAGTAGAAGGGACGTATGCAGCATGGGTATACCAATGAATGAACTATATGCGGTTGCTTCTGGATGTGGCAAGTGCTCAGGTGTAACCATAACTCTAGAAAGAAAGGGGAGAATCAGAAAACAAAATTAGGTGGGGGCTACATGATGAATGTCTTGCTAAGACATCATAACTCTATTCTGTAGACAATAGAGAACCATTACAAATTTTGTTTTTGTAGAAGGGTTACATGGTTAGATGTGCCTTGTAGAAAGATGAATTTGAGAACTGGATGAGAGAGAGTGAGAGCAGGAGACTCAGGATATATTTATGATGAAGCAGACAAGAAAAATTGGAGAAGACAAGAGCAGAGGAGTATACTGGACAAAGAATTTACAGGATTTTGTGAACCATTATATGTGGGAGAAGGAGGACTGAGAACATGGGCAGTCAAGGCTGACTCCAAAGTTTCTTATGTGTGCACCTGAATTGGGGCTTCTGACAAATGAGAAGGACAGTACAAATGGAGAAGTCCACTTGGAGTGGAGGACACAGTGTGTACTCTACTGGACATACCGATTTTGAGGAGCCTGCAAAATATGTAAACAAAGGTGAGATGTTTTGTTGGTAGTAATCAACCTGGGTGTGGTGTTCAAGAGATGGATTGATTGGGCCTTTGTGTAGATTTAGAAGGGGTTATTTGTAAACAGATAAAAGATGATGCATGGGGTTGGGTGAATTCTCTTAATAAGAGAATGTAAAATAGGGGGAGAAAAGCAGGTAAAGAGAATAGTATATGTCCCTTTCAAGCAGTATGGACCTCAGACTAGCAGCATCAGGGTCAGCAAATTTCCAGGGCCTACCATAGACTTGCTGAATCCGAACCTTATGAGTAGAATACACAAATCGAAGTTCCAAGTGTTTCTGAAACATGGGAGAGTTTGAGAGGCACTGATTTGCTATAATGGAAGAAAAAAAAAAGACATCGGGTGAAGAGTCAGAGGTGTAAGAGGTAGTCCAGGAGAGGTGTGTTGCAAAGTTTTCATGGAGAGAATTTCAGGCATGGTCAATGTCAGATACTGCAGAAATTTTAAGTATGGAGGAGAGGTTTCTGGAAGTATGCATTGAAAGCCTTGTGAGAATAAATGCCAAAAGAGCAAAAAATCAAGTGTAGATTGTAGCTGGTGGAGGCATCAATTCAAGGTCAGAATTACAGACTGGGAGTGCAAGCTACTTATTCAGTAAATTTGTAAAAGAAGTAAGATGTGTTTTCAACACTTTAGGGATCTAGGGCAACAAAGAGTTTGGGGCAGGGTGGGGGAGGTCGAAGTGAAAAATTCAGTATGATTTTATGTTAAGGGGAAGTGAGATATTAGTTGATGATGGAGCAAGATTCTGAAAGGATAATTGGCCGGAATGGAATGAGATGGAGATCACAGACTGAACATCTAGAAAGAGGATGGAGGCAATCCTCCTTTTGAGAAAAGAGCTAAGACTCAGTAAGTGTAAGGTTAAGTTTATATCAGGGAAGGAGAGAACTTCGGGGAGCTCATCACAGCAAACTTCCATTCCCAGCCAGGCAAAAGGCAAGGTTCTTCTCTTTGAGCACTGGCGAGACTGGAAGAACCTGAGAGTGGCCGTGGTTTGAAAAAGACTGGGGAAATAGGAACATTAGAGAAAGCTCACTGTGAACCAGAGATGGCCTCAGTTTCCTCTTCTTGCTCAGTCCTTAGGTTTTCGTAGATTTCCCGGGTCGCAATGTGTCAAGGCATTCTTAATGCCCAACCTAGTGGCCTGGCAGAAGGAAAGATTTTCTTTTCCTTGAGAGACTCACCCTCCTCTGGCACCAGTTTGACAGCAAACTCAGGTCAGCACAATGGGTAACAGAACAACTCTTTACTCAGCTCAGTTCACCCCAGACAATCCAGTTAAGAACTGAAGAGCATTGTTTATGTGCTTAAAAAGACCTAGCCAAAGAGGTAAAGTCATTAATTTGGGGGATTCAAATGTCCAAGAGTAAATGATAATAATGCTTGAGTGTTAGGATCTGCCTTTAACCTGCAGATCAGTTTTCTGGTGTTTGCCTGAGCCTACAATGAATTAGGTAAATGCTTTTTCCAGATCTTTCCATTATTTTAAAGCATATAATGGCATTTCAATTTATATGGTCTAGACTTGTTATCTCGTGCTGCTATTAAGCCATCAAATGCAAGGGATTTCCCAGGCCACAGATTTCCCTTTTGGCCATTTTCACTCATCAGTTCTATCCCACCTGAGTACACATTACCTGTAGATTTGAGACATAAGAGGAGAGCGAAGTTAATATTGTTGGACCACTATGCAAATATGAAAAAAATCCTATTCTGTTTATTCATTTCTTACAAGTAGTCCAGGCTAACATTTGTAGATGCTCCAAATAGCTGAGGTCTTTGATCAGGGGTAGTTTACATTTTGGAAACATGCTCTTTCAGCCCTTACAGACATAAAACCCTAGAGGACTAGATACTTCAGTTAGAAAAGAAAGCTGCTCAGAAAGGATAAGCTCATAATTCCCACTCTACTTCCAGTCATTAACAAATGTCTCCCAGTTCTAGTTCATGAATGGAAGCTAGGACTCTCAGATAGCTAGATATGCCTATGTGTTCACTTCATAAGGTCTCATCACAAACTTAGAAGATTGGGAGTTCCCTTCGTGGCTCAGTGGTTAACGAAGCTGACTAGGAACCATGAGGTTGCGGGTTCGATCCCTGGCCTTGCTCAGTGGGTTAAGGATCCGGCGTTGCCGTGAGCTGTGGTGAAGGTTGCAGACGCGGCTCGGATCCCGCGTTGCTGTGGCTGTGGCGAAGGCAGGCAGCTGCAGCTCCAATTAGACCCCTAGCCTGGGAGCCTCCATATGCCGCGGGTGCGGCTCTACATAAAGGCAAAAAGACAAAAAAAAAAAAAAAAAACTTAGAAGATTATGGTCATGAATTAAAAAGTCGAAAGGGCTTGGGAGGGGACAGAGGCATAACAGTGGAGTAGACAGAATGTGTTTTGACATCTTATCTTGGAATTTCGAAGTTTGCAAGAATGAATCATTGTTCCTGATGCCATTCTTTTTAACAGTCAATCTAAAATGGTTCCTAAGTACAGGAGCTTCGACTAAGAGTGAAAAGAACTCCCAAGTTTGCTCATTTACGTTACTGTCTTCATCTTTATCTAATGAACTCATTTTCGTAATTCTAAATGCTTTTATATTTTAGTTATTAAATTTATTCTAGGTTAGAAAATATTTTTGTGTAGAACTAGGGGAGAGTGAAATCTCTGCTCAGTGAAGACTTATTACACATCTTCAAATTGTAAAATTATCCAAACTATATATAGGCCAATTGTATAAAAATCCCCACAGGTGATATTCACTTTATTCTGTATATTCCACTCCTAAATTCAGTATCTCTGATTGTACACAGAATGTTTCTTTCTGAAATACCTTTACAACAATTTCTTTAGACTGGAAAGAAAGCTTTAAAGTTCAACTCAAGTAATACCATTTTTTTTAAATGGGAGGAAGACACCATATCTATCCTTCGGTGAAAAATATATAATGCATAATATCATTCTTCTTATATCAAATTCTAATTGTACAAAAATGGAAATTTAATGGTGAAAATTTTCCTTCGTATTTCCTCACACCCATTTCCTATCCAGAGGCAATCAATGCATCAGCCAATGTGTTTCTTTCTAGAGTTTTCTTTATACATTCATTTTCTTAAATTTGATAGTAGAACAAAATCAGAGGCTGCTCTCTCTGTGCCCAGAATATATAGAAAGTATGAAGGGACGAGTTATTTAGATGGTCCAATAAAAATTCGAAGACCAGATAGTTTCTAAAGCCCAATACATAATCTGAAGCCTTAATATTTTATTACATAGTTTTACCAGTGCCACTTTGATGCTACAAGTATTTTGTACATGTGTTATCACTTATATCCTGGTGCCATATAAATGAACAAACAGGTCCAGTGTGCTCTTGGAATTTACATTCTGTGTGAAGCTTTTGTGTATGTCTTCAAATTCTGGGTTAGACAATTATGGAAATAGAATTTTCGAAGGCTTTTCTAAAAAACTATTTTGTCAGAGGACTGACCATTCAAATTTCCAGGTGGCAACAGAATTAAAATTTGTGAAACACTGCCCTCTAATGGATAAATAAGGATTTGAAATAATGCATACACACACACACACACACACACACACACACACACACACACACACACGGTAAATTTTTGTGAAATACACAAAAATTAAATTGCGTTCCTAATGCTAGTATTTAACACAAGGTAATCCAAGTTAGTAGACACTTCCAATAAGGCAAAGTGGGATTTTTTTGGAACTAATACTATAACTTAAATTTTTTATTCAAGATCCTGCAGGGTCAGTTTGTATACAGCACAAACACCTCTTGAATATAAGTCTTGTATGTGACTTCATCAAAATCATATTGTAAAACATCAGACATTCTATATAATTACAGAGAGGCATGCGTAGACAGTGTCGTCTCAAAACACTGCCGTCTCTTTCTCAGACCTGAGAGTAGAAATGGCAAATTACCCAATAACCGACTGGCATAAAACAAATATTTCTACCAAGGAAATAAATCAGTACAAGAGATTCTCTGCATTTCAAGTACATTTCCTGTTTATCTTAATTGAGACTTCATATTTATATTTTTCAATTTTGTTCTTATCCCCTTCTTTCCTTCCTTCTAAGGAATATTACTATTATGTGTTATTGAGCCTACCATTCACAGCATCTTATAAATATACCACCAACAAAGGCGAGGAAAATTATATATATATAATCGCCATATATATATATGGCGATGAGGAAGGGGGCTGGCTAATGAGATGAATGTTTGGATTTCACCTTTTCACACTCTGTAATATCCAGTCTCTCAAATGAACCCTAGTTAAAGAAGAGTCTCTCTGCTCTCACCCTGCTTCCTCCTAACTTACAAGTGAAAGCATTTGCTTCTCAGCAAAATTAAGCGAAATAATTTGATTCACTCTTATGATGTTCTTCTTAAGAAATTGCTCAGCCTCTCTTCTCTGGTTCTTCATCTTTAGAACCGGGGCAGTGATATTTGCCCTCCTCTTGCCTCTCTATTAAGGTGGTTCAATAAATGTTCTATTTGCTTTATAACACTTAACTGTGATCATGAGCTCCCTGAGAGCAGGAGCTAAGCAACCCATCAATTTATCTGTATCTTAGAGCAATGCTTAATGTTTTACAGATCTTTTAAGTTTTAGTGAATGAACTAAACTCTGCCTTAGTATCTGTATTGGTTTGCAAGGACTACCATAACAAAGATTGAAAAAAAAAGAAAAAGCAACTGAGTGGCTTTGGAGTTCACATAGTGGTTCAGTGGGTTAAGGACCCAACATAGTGTCAGTGAGGATGCACGTTCAATCCCTGGCCTCACACAGTTGATTAAGGATCTGGCATTGCCACAAACTGTGGTGTAGGTCACAGATGTGGCTTGGATCCAGTATTGCCATGGCTGTGGCCTAGGCCTCAGCTGTAGCTCCAATTTGACCCCTAGCCTGGGAACTTCCATATGCCACAGATACAGCCATAAAAAAAGAAAGAAAGAAAAGAAAAGAAAAGAAAAAAAAACTGAGTGACTTAGATAACAGAAATATATTGTCTCAGTTCTGAAAGCAAAAATGCCAGAAACATGATGTGAGAGAAGAATCTGTTCTACCTGTCTCTGCTTGACCTTGTAGATAGCTGTCTTCTCTCTAGGGCTCTTCACACCACCTTCCCTCTGTACATGCTTGTTCCTGTGTCCAAATTTCCCCTTTTAATAAAGTCTCCAGTCATAACGGACCAGGGACCCACCCGACTACCGTAAGATTGAACTCAGCTTAAATGAATACACCAACAGGGCCCTATTTCCTAATAAGGTCACATTCTGGGGTACTAGTGGTTAGGGCATCAACCCATGAAGTTTTAGGGGACACAGTTCAACCCATAACAGTATGCCTTTAAGAAATTATCAACTAATTATCAACAAGAAACCTAGGCTTTGAAAAGGATCTGGTCTGAAACATAATGCAGTATATTTTCAGTACAGTCTAACCTTCGGACAGAAAGAAACTGTGTCCTGTTCATTCTCCCCTCTATCTTGTTATCTCCTTCTTTTTCTATCACCATCCTTTTCTCTCTACCCCGATCCGTTTTAATAGACTACCCTCAGCAAGTACAAGGATGCACACAGGCAGACTAGAACTAAACTCTGGCTTTCCCACCACTCTTTTTTTTTTTTTTAATCTGGCTCAATAACATTTACTGTTTCTGCTTCGCTGTTGACCACATACAGAGGTCTTTTAATAATACCAAAGAGTAGGCTGGCAGAGGCACATATACCCATTTTTAAAAACGATTCCAAATGAATAAGAAGGATCACATGGAACGGCTCTCATCTCTCCACCCCCAGCTCCATTAAACCCTGAGCTGATGTCCTAGAAGCTGAAGCAAAAGAAAAGAATGCCACGTTTCTTTTGCTTTGGATCACATCTACCTCTTTGTTCAGGATGTAGGCTTTGACCCTGAGCCATCTATTATGTGTTTTTGTTCCTGACCTTGGTTATACATTTCAGATGTGAAATTGTTCACAGATGGCTCAGTGATGGTCTTTTGTTACCTACCTTGGAAAAAATTATTTTGTGTCTGTGCATGAATGTCTAATAAGAAAAACAATATCTGTATACTAGAAAAGAGAGATGGATTATTGCCCTGAAAATCTATTGAGAATATTCTAATAGTAAGCCTGATCCAAAATATTTGATCAATGAGACCATAATATTTTTATTTTTTGCAGCCTGTTCTATGCACCATCCAAGTCAAGATTATGATCATTTTCAAACTTTATAAGATAGAGTTGAACAAATCAAAGATCAGCTTTGAAGTGTGTTTCTCAATAGGGAGGTGCCTGAGTTCCTATTGATCAGAATGTCAACTTAAACTATATAAATTGTTCCATCAGACACAAGCTAAAATTGTTAAATGGTTTAAACTTTAACTTTTGTATGTGTGTGTATTTCCAAATTAGGAAATCTTCTCCCTTTCCTTTCAAGTGTTCAGCATTTTTCTCTTCTCTGTTCAAGAAAACTTACCCTTTATAAAAATATCTGAAACTCATGTGTAAATATTCAAGCATGTGTGATAATAAAGTGTTACACCTTCCAAGAAGAATTATAATTCTTAATAATATTATTGTCAGCTATAGTAGGTACTGAATTCTTCAACATAAGGCAGCTTGGAATCCACAATCTGATTTCAGGCATCTGTAATATATTTGAGGGAACAGTTTAAAAGAGGACAGCAGAAATCATCTGTCTGTATCACAGAAGTCTTCCTGTAGAAATGAAAAGCAACTCTATCACCTACGGGAGATTTTTCATCTGAGTTTCAGAACTATTAGATGTTCACGAAATTTAATGGGATACATACAACTGGAATTTTTTTAAAAATAAAGTAGAACAGTGTTGAAAGGAGTAGAATAGAAAGTACCAGTCTTGTCAAAATATGTACGGATTATCAAAACAAAAGCCTAATTAAAATACTCTTTATAGGAGTTCATTGGTGGCACAGCAGGTTAAGGATCCAGTGTTGTCACTGCTGTGGTTCAAGTTTGATCCCTGGCCTGAGAACTTCTGCATACCATGGGTATGTCTCAAAAAAAAAAAAATACTCTTTATAAAAAGAGTGTATATAAAGTGTATATAAAGTGTATATTTTACAGGGTGTTATGGTAGGAAACACTTAAAAAACACTGACATACAGAAAGAGAAAGACAAATACCATATGATATTACTTATATCTGGAATCTAATATACAGAACAGTGAACCTTCCACAGAAAAGAAACTCATGGACTTGGAGAACAGACTTGTGGTTGCCAAGGGAGATGGGAGGAGTGGGAAGTCTGGGAATCTGGGGTTAATGGATGCAAACTATTGCCTTTGGATTGGATAAGCAATGAGATCTTGCTGTATAGCACTGGGAACTGTATCTAGTCACTTATGATGGAGCATGATGGAGGATAATGTGAGAAAGAGAATTTATGTATGTTTGTGTGACTGTGTCACTTTGCTGTACAGTAGAAAAATGACAGAACCCTGTAAACCAGCTATAATGGAAAAAATAAAATCATTTAAAAAAGTACTAACATAGGTGGAGGAAGCAGTTCAGAGAATACTTCAATGACCATTCATATAAACAACCTTAGGACACCATCCCAGGACTAGAAAATTTGTGTGTTTAGAAAGTCAACTCTACCGTCAATCAGAAAAGGAATTCTTTTGCGTTTCTAGTATCATTCACAAATATTTACTCAGCACTCACCGGGTCCAGTCAGTGTTTAATATAAGAGAAATAGGTCGAATATAACAGAATCTCGGCTCTTAGGAAATTCACATTCTTCTGGAAAGATAGACCAAAGAAACATCTGCAATGCAATGTAAAAGTGAGAGTGATGATGGCAGAGGAGGCTAGAAGGCAGAGGAAGAGCTTCTAACCTGGACCAGAGAGGCCTCCTGAAGGTGCTGACCTCAGACCATAGTCTCTATGGATAATTAGAGTTAACTAGCCCTACCAAGGTCCAGTCAGAGAAATGAAACTCACCCCAAGTAGTTCAAGATGAAGAGTTTAATAGCAGTAGCTGCAAAGGAAGGTATTGGTGGAGTTGATAGAGAAAATGGAAAAGGGGAAGTAGTTCAGAGGTTAGAATCTTTAGGGAACCAGCTGCTCTGGTTCTTAGGGCTGGAAAGATAAAGAGAAACTGCCTGCAGCAGAGATGAGAGGGCAAATACCCTGATTTTTCACCTTCCTCTGGCATATGCAAATTTCCCCAAGCCCCACTGCTCAGGCACGGGAATCCAGGAATATGTTGTGCAGGGGTCAGCCCCCTATGATCATGACAGAGCAGCAAAAAGATAGGAGAATGGATGGGAGACCCAATGGGAACATAAAAAGCAGAAGAACATGCAGCAATGTGGAAGGGCAAGAGAAGAAGAAAAGTCCAGAGGGGCTAAGTTATTCCGTAGCTGGATCGCAGGTGGACACTAGCATCTAATGAAAGAGGTTAAACAGTTAAGCATTTCTAGGTCAGGTATGGCCCTGTGATCATCCTGACACTTTGCCTTTTTTTTTGTCAAGATGATGGGAGCCATTGAAGATCCTGTTGTGGGTTGCATGCTTATGTGTGTATGTATGCGTGCAAAAGGTTTTGTTAAAATCAAAATGAAAGAGGTACATAATTAAAAAGTGAAGTACAACAGTGAAGAGTTTTGGCTTAAAAGCCACTTTCTGGCCACTATCTATTCTTTCCCAACTCTAATTCACAAAGGAAATGCTTTTAGCCATTTCTGTTCTGCCAGTTTCTGGCACATTTAAATACGATGCTCATTATAGTATGTGACTTTCTTGATTTTAAAACTTTAGACGGTATATTTTGACCACTCTTCCACTACAGACTGAGTTCACTTAAGCTAAACCCCATTTCTCTCTTCTCCCAGTTTTTGATAAGCACATTTATTGTTTTCAGCTATCGCATTTTTGTTTGACCTTTTCGAGCTTTAGATCATCCTTCTTTTTGTTCCAGCAACATTTGACAATTACCTCCTGATATTCTCTTCTGTCTTGTGAAGTGAAATGGAAATGTCCCTGTATTCCCTTTGACTGACCTTTACTCACTTTCATCTCCCAACTTTTGTCACGTTTAAGTGGTCTCACATATTAGCCTGGGAAGTAATTTTATATTCATAAGCTGACTTCTAGAATATGGAATCTACAAGGACACTATAAAGTTGTGAAATCATTCAAGTTTTTCTGACACTACAACCCACTTGCTTTGCCTCTAATCTCCACTCCATGATGGAGCGTGAATTATTCCTAGGTGCAAAGCTGTGCTAGAAACACAAGGGATGTGATTATAAACCATAGTCTTATTTTTCAAAAAAAAATGCCTCTATTATTTTATAAATTAAGTGATCAAATAGACAAAATTAGTTTAATTTCTCAGTTTCTTTTAATTCTGTCTACTTAACTAGCATTGAAATAGTAGAAATTGTTTTCCTGAAGAGCCAACTTAAAGAAAATGTTAGCTTAAATCTAAATTCGCATCTGAATTATAAAATAACTTAAAACCAATCTGTCTTTGGAAAACATAATCTTACACAAAAGAGAAAAGAGATCCCTCAGTGTGTTTATACCTTTCTATATGCAATTGATGAGGCCTTAAACCCTTACATGCTAATCACATGCTTGTAAACAGAATTATATTTCAGGATCGTTAAGAGATCTCAGTATTCAGAATAATTCCATGATGAATCATTCATAAAGCACAGAATTCTTTTACGGTGCAAATAATCATCTTCAGTTTATTTTTCAGTCAATCCAAATTTTCACATATTGAATTTGCTTAACTCACGACACAGCTGTGTTTATGGAGAAAATTGAACTCTTGTAGATGAGTAACATTATCATCATTTATTTTCTCCAGACTATGAACGATAGGCAAAGATGACAGCTATGATCCTTAAGGCTTGCCAGGAGCTTACCAGAGTGATCTTTTATAAACATGCTATGGATATTTTCCCCAGGCCACATACACTTTTAATTTCTTGAAAAAACCTTTTGTGAAGGTTCAGCCAGGAAGAAAAGATAGATAAGACTGTACTGTCCAGCTCTGTGTGCCCCCTGTCCTGTTTGCTTCCTCCACACAGCCTCACTTACAGCTTAAAAAAGAACTCTTCATTATTTCTAAGAATCACCCAAATTAGAAGTGGCTGCTCTCCACAGCTACTTCGGTGTTAGTCCCAATGTGTCTCTTGGTTGTTTCAAAGGGTCATCTGTCTCAAAATAGTGTGACTCCTCGTGGCACAGATTACAAATATTTCCTTTAATAAACACTGAATATTGATCTAGCCTACTGAAGGTGACCATGGTGTTGGCATTTGGTTTCTGATGATCCTGCCTTGCTACAGCTATGGTGTAGGCTGGCATCTGTAGCTCCAATTCTACTCCTAGCCTGAGAACTGCATATTCCACAGGTGCAGCCCAAAAAAGGGGGGGAAAAAGAGTAATCGTTGATATGTACGTATTTATTGCCATTTCATGGTTGTTTTGGGGTTGTTTTGTAGTTCTTCTTTATTCCTTTCTTCTTTTGCTCCCTTCCTCTGTAATTTGATGATTCTCTTTAGTGTTACCTTTGGATTCTTTTCTCTTTTGTATGTATGTACCTACTGTAGATTTTTGGTTTGTAGTTACCATGAAGTTTAAATATAGCAATTAATATATTTGCGTGATTGTTTTAAGTTGTGGATTTCTTAACTGCAAACATGTTGTAACAACCCCACATTTGTACTCCCCTCCTCTCATTACTATTTTTGACAACCTATTTTTCCATCTAATGGTTTTGGATATTCCTTAACTGCTTATTGTGGATATAGATTACTTTGCTACTTTTGTCTTTTAACCTTCCTAGCTTTGTACATGGTTGATTTATTACCTTTACTGTATATTTGCCGCCTTTACCAGTGACTTTTTCTTTTTTCCTTTAGTAATTGTTATGTTTCTAACTGTGGCTTTTTTCTTTTTTGCTTAGAGAAGTCCCTTTAACATTTTTTGTAAAGCTAATTAGATGGTGCTGAACTCTTTTAGCTTCTGCTTATCTATAAAACTTTTGATCTCTCCATCAGATCTGAATGAGAACGTTGTGTAGTAAAGCATTCTTGATTTGGGCTTTTTCCCTTTCATCGCCTTAAATATATCATGCCACTCCTTTTGCCCCACAGAGCTTCTGCTGAAAAGTCAAATAATAGCCTTATGTATGTAACTTATTGCTTTCCCTTGCTACTTTAATATTCTCTCTTTATTTTTAACTTTTGCCATTTTAATTACATCGTGTCTTGTTTTCTTTGGGTTTATCCAGAATGAGTCTCTCCATGCTTCTTGGACTTAGATGTCTGTTTCCTTTCCCAGGTTAGGGAAATTTTCAGCTATTATGTCTTCAAATATGTTCTCAGCTCCTTTCACTATCTTGTCCTTCTGGGATCCCTAGAGTGTAGATGTTAGAACACTTGATGTTGTCCCAGAGGTATCTTAAACTAGCCTAATTTCTCTTTTTCTCCATTCATCTTCAATAATTTCCATTTCTCTGTCCTCCAGCTCATCAGTCCATCCCTCTCTATTATTTAGTCTACTGTTGCTCCATCTCGTGTATTTTTCATTTCAGTTATTGTGTTCTTCATCGCTGGTTGTTCTTAATAATTTCTAACTCTTTGTTTTTTAAAGGATTTTTATTTCTTCCATTATAGCTGGTTTACAGTCTTCTGTCAATTCTCTGCTGCGTAGCAAAGTGACCCAGTCACACACACATATGTACATTCTTTTTCTCACATTATCCTCCATCATGCTCCATCAAAAGTGACTAGATATAGTTCCCAGTGTATAACTCTTTAAAAGTCTTATCTTCTCTCTTTGCTCACCTATTCTTCTAATTTCTTTGAGTATCTTTACAGTTATTATTGTGAACTCTTTCTTGGGTAGATTGTCTATTTCTACTTCGTTTAGTTCTTCTTCTGGGGTTTTATCATATTCCTTGCTTTGGAAAATATTCGTCTGTCACTTCATTTTGCCTAACTTGCTGTTTTTATTTCTATGAACCTGTTAAGTTGGTTACATTTCTGACCTCCTAGAAATGAACTTTTATAGAAGGTGTCCTGTGTGTCCAGGGGTGTGCTCTGGGACCCCCCCATGTGGGCTGTGTGGTTCTTTCTGTTGTGAGGGGCTTATTACTGTGTGTGGTCTGGTAGGTGTGGCTGGTCCCTACTCTGGTTTGTGGCCAGGCCCCACCTTGTGCAAAGGCTTCTGGCTGCTGATTAGCAGTTCCAAGTTATGAGGCAGCTGGATGTGAAACTTCAAGGAACGCTGGCCTACTGCTGTCTCACTGGTGGGTGGATCCAGCATCCAGGAGATCCCAGAGCATATGCCTGCCCACCAGAGGGTAAAGCCAGGTCACGGGGCTATTAACAACCTACTGGCAGGCAGAGCCAAGTCCTGGGCTCCGGCTGCAGGCCCAGGGGTCCCAGATCTGGTGTGAGACCACTGATGGGTGGGGCTGGTTCCTGACATAGCTTGATGTAGGGTCTGTGGTATCTCAAAGCTTGTGTTGGCCTGTTGGTGGGCAGGACCAAAGCCCAGTCAGTCTTAGGGTTGGTCCTTTCCTGCAGGTGGGTGCTGGGTCCTGCTAGGACAAGCTGCAGGACTATGGTTGTCCTGGGACTGGTACCCACTCACAGATGGGTGAGGCTGTGTCCTTGGGTTTCTGATTGTAAGGTCCTGGGAGTTCTGAGGCTAGCACCTGAGCTCGCATTTGGGCCCAGGTCCTGGGCCTTCTAGTTGGCAAAGCTATGTCTGGAGCACCTGTAGGTTTGGGGGGTCTTAAGGCAGCCTGTCTGCTGGTAGGTGGAGCTGTGTTGGATACTCCATGAATCAGCTTCTAAATAAATCTTCGTGTTCCTAAACACCTGAGAGATGAATAATGAAGCAGAAATTAATGTGCTTTCATCTAGCTCTAAAGACAAAAATTTAATTGAGGGTGCTCTTGGTAAGTGTCCAAATTCAATGCCATTAGTGCACAAATATTGATTGTACAAATATGATCATAGATTTGTCATGTTTTATCCCTGAAAACAGAATTATTCCTAAGTTTGTATATAAAAATTTATATTTTTGTGGAGTTCCCATCATTGCTCAGTGGTTAACGAATCCAACTAGGAACCATGAGGTTGTGGGTTTGATCCCTGGCATCACTCAGTGGGTTAAGGATCCAGCATTGCCGTGAGCTGTGGTGTAGGTCACAAATGAGGCTCGGATCCCGCGTTGCTGTGGCTTTGGCATCAGCCGGCGGCTACAGCTCCGATTAGACCCCTAGCCTGGGAACCTCCATATGCTATGGGTGTCTGAAAAGACAAAAAAACGAAACAAAACAAAATAAAACAAAAAACAAAAACAAAAAAATTTATATTTTTGCCCACTTTGAGATTGCAGGTCAGAGCCTGAGAAAGAAAATAACCTAGGGCATCTGTTTTCAAATTTCTTTGTTAGCAAAAACAGTAGAAGCCTTTTCAAGCAAAAATTGATCACTAAGTTATAATAATCTTAAAGCCAAGCTCTCTGGTTGAAACAGAGGGTGGAGACCCAAGATGCAAACTCGCTCATCCTCTTCTCTCTTTGCAGGAAGTCTGGCATCACCTCTGAGGAGGCCATAGGCTTTGAGTGTCATAGCTTGATTAGTCTAGGGATAGTCTAGAGAGAAAACTCCCAAGACAAAGGGGAAAATGCAGCAATTTTTATGCATGCATATAACCTGTTTGGAAAGAAGGAGGCCTATTAGTGATTTGTCACTGATGAAAGAGCATCTTGCCTACAAAAGAGGACCTGGAAGAGATGTCACATAAAATATTAACCGGAATACAGACATATTAATTTTCCAGTACAGGACCATCATATTTGGCTTGTTTGCAACAAGTATGTCACTCACAGCAGCAACTTTATAGCTGGCTTGGGTGTAGTGGGTAAATTTGGAGAGGAAATTGCTTATTAACTGTTTTGAGGACTATGTTGCAACACAGAAAAATTAGACATTTGCATTAGAAATGCAAAGTTCTAATCAATGTGTTGAAATGTATGGTATAGCCAATCAGTTTTCTAGTGTGTGGAGATGCACTTTGTGTGGGTCATTTTAATGACTTTGCCAGCCTCTTGTTGATAATACTCTAAACTCTCATGCCCCGCTCTCTAAGTCCACCCTCCCATTTCATTGTCTCAAGAGTTTAGCCATCACCTCTCCATCCCAACAGCCCACATTCAAAGACACGCTTGGCAACACACAGCGTCTCTGTCGTCTGCCTGGTGTCCCATCCAATCTAGGTTCAAATCACATTTTATGGTCATTTATTTCGTGTCTATTTTTAATATCCACAAAACCGCAATGTTTATATGGTATTCTTAATTTAATCTGCTGGTTCTTAGTTGGTGAAAATGACAAGGAGTTGGCAACATTTGCAATCCTCTGATTGGGTTGATGGATTGTTTTCTATTTAAACACTCAATTTAGTAATATTTCTTAGAGAATTTGCCTTTTTAAAAAACATCATCAGCACACTCTCTGCTCTGCTTTTTAGTCATGGCCTTGTTTCCATCAGTCAAACGGTCTCTGTGCTCTTTTTTTTTACCAGCTCCTTAAATGTTGAAATTTAACCAGTAAGCCTCAACTGTGATTTGATTTGGCTTCAGTTACCTTTAATGCTGTAAATTGACTTAAATCTTTTGGCTGTAATGTAGCAGTCCACATAATTGGCTGCTGATATGGAAATTAAAAGGTGAATTAGCCAGGTACAGCCATACAAACTAGATTAGAGAATAAAATGATTAAAAGATTGGCTTGAGACAATGCAATGCAGCCCAATTATCATTCATATGAAACAGATTGGATCTGTAATCCTGAACCCCAAGTTGGTGGCTTGGCTGTTAGAAGAAGCTCACAAGAGGTAAAAATGCTCACTTCACTCCTCCTTTCACAGCTCAGGAAGATAGTGTTTACCAGGCCTTGAGCAGGAAAACAAGAAACATGATGAGCGGAGAACCTAGATTCTGATTCCATGAGAACATCTCCAGCTGAACTGGAAAGGCTGCAGCCATATCTATTGAAAAGCCAGAAACCATCCTTTTTGCATGATATTAGGTAGATCCTTAAATGTTGTGCTGTGCCTGAAAACGAATCAGAAGAAAGGCACATGTATTAGGCAGGGTTCTTCAGAGAAATGAAACCTAAAGTATGTGTGTGTGCATGTGTGTGTGCTTGCTGCCTACACACATGCCACCTGTGTGGTTAAGGCAAGGGGTAAAAGGAGAAGTTCTATAGTCAGGAAAAAAGCAACGTTAAGCAAAATAAAGATATTTTACTTCCAAATATTAGCAGTGTCTCAGCTACTGTATGTGGATTCCAAACACAATGAAAGGGCCCTCCTAGAAGACACTTAACTTGGAGTCTGTAATCAGTGTTTTCCCATCATTACCCACCTTGGTCTCTTCAGCTTCTCCTCTACAGTCAGCCTCTCCCTCCTCCCTGAGCACTCTTTCCTCTTGGTTTCCAAGACACTACATGCTGTGCAGATCTTGCTCCTGCCTCTCTGGCCATCTCTTGTCAATTTCTTTCACTGGTTTCTTTCCATTGCCCCAACCGGCAAATGCCAAAGAATCCCAGGACTCAGTCCTTACACATTGTCTCTTCTTTGTCTACCTCTTTCACTGATGATTTTGCCCACCCTTAGCGCTTGGCATTCGACCTATATGCTAATTCCCAAATTTACATCTCCAGCTTGGACCATTTCCCTGAGCTCTTACTTGTATATCCAGTTGCCTACTCACTATCTACTTCTGGCAATCTAGAGGCCTATGTAAATTAGCAAGTCCAAAACTAGACTCTGCCTTCGTCCACCACACAGTTCCTCCCCTCACTATCACCTCACCTCACCTCCCCCTAGAAAATGTCAATGCCAGTGGCTCAAGTCAAAACCTTTTGTACTGTCCTTGACTGCTTTCTTTCCTCACACCACAGAAACTATACTGGCAATTCCTTTTAAGTTACACATTCAAAATGCATCCTGAATCTTCTTTCCTAGCACGTCAATCTCACTGCCTCACCTGAATTATTATAATAGCCTCCTATGTTGTCTCTTTTTGTCTGCCTTCACACTCCAGCATCAAAAGAGTCACTTTTAAAATTCATGTCAGATTGTATCACTCCTTGGCTTAAAACAATCCGATGGTTCCCAGAATAAATGCCCATCCTTACAGCAGCCTAAAAGCCCTTGACATTGTCTGCCCTCCCACTCTCCTTGACTTCTCTGGTCTCCTTTTTTATGACCTTCTAGGCACGCTGACTTTGCTTCTTTCCTGAACCCACAGGTACATGCATTTCTCAAAGCATCTTCACTTGCCAAGTCCTCTGGCTTGATGCCATTTCTTGGGTTGACACTACTCTCTCCTTTCAGGTTTTTGTTCATGTGCCACCTACTTAGTGACGTCTTCCACCATAATAAAATTGCAACTACTTTCCATACCAGGAACTCACTCCTTTCTCTTCTTTTTCCTTAGAGTTTTTAATATATGTGTTTCCACTGTGCTTTTTTTTTCTGTTTGTCTTTTTTTTTAGGGCTGCACCTGCAGCATATGGAGGTTCCCAGGCTAGGGGTGGAATCAGAGCTGCAGCTGCCAGCCTACACCACAGCCACAGCAACGCAGGATCCAAGCCACATCTGTGACCTATGCCACAGTTCATGGCAATGCAGGATCCTTAACCCACTGAGTGAGGCCAGGTATTGAACCCGAATCCTCATGGATACTTGTCTGTTTCATTACTACTGAACCATGATGGGAATTCCTCCACACTGTTCTTAAGATAAAATAACTAGCATACTATATATCTTACTTTTTGGTTCATTTTGTCTTCTCTGACTAGAAAACAGCATCCATGAATTCAGGGATGTTTATTATTTTTATTGAACCCAGAACAGTGTCTGGCATATTGTAAGTGGTACACAGCTGATGATTGAATTAATTGAATGGAAGAACAAAGGATTTTCTTTGGTACTTTACCAGTCACAAGTGGGACAGATAGTGACACCTCACTGCTCAAAGAATGTTTGTTGAAGCTGAGTACATGTCAAAATGCTATCCTTTGAGAAGGATTTTCCTCCCCCTGTACTGGGACTATCCTACGGTCAACGGAGGAAGCTAGGCTTAATTGCCAACAGGATGGTGTCCAGAAAAAGGGAAGAAAGTGGCAGGAAGAGGAGGTGGGTAAGCTTCAATGAAAACCCTTGCCTGCCCTTTCTGCTCTTTCTGTAGACAATGCACTCCAGAGGCTACCGTGAGTCTCTAAGCTATTTCCATGGAGCTTTCTTACAGCTTAGTAGCCAAGGGTAATCTGAATAAAAGGAATAAGGCAGGTTATTCAGTTTCTAATTGCTATTTGCACAACTTTTTCCTAATTGCATTTTCCATAGGCCATTTGTGCCAAAATGAACATTCCACTAATGATGCTGGCAAGACAGTTTGTCAAACACTGACACCTAGTGAATGTTACTATACAGACCTTGTTCTGGGCGCTGTTTCAGGTCCAAGAAATTCCACAGACATTCAATTTAGGAGGCAGTCAAATCTCATTCACCTACTTTAAGTATTAGACTTGGCAGAGTTTGACTCCGAAGTGGCGCTCCTGCTCGTTACTGGGCCCCCTCGCATGAGTGAGTGTATGCCCTTGGAATGCTGGCGAAAATCTTAATCTAAGAAAAACAGCCAGGCAGAAGAACTCCTGCAAAATTACCCAGAGAGCCTCTCAAGTCTAATAGAAAGATTTCATTTTTGTCACCCGTCCCAGTGTGTGATCAGCACCGCAGGCTGTCGGTTCAGTGTCGGGTAAAAGGAGCCTGGGTTCCACTTGCAGGGGGTCCCACCGCAGAATGTTGGTCTTGCTCTGAGATAAGAGTGTCTTAAAATCAAGATACTTCAGAGGTACTCATTGCCAACTAGTGTGATATAATGGAGGGATTTTAGACCCAAAGAGAGATAGGGACTTTTGTGAGATGTGATGGAGTCTGAGTGGAACTTGGAGACACACACATATAACAGGGAACAAATGAGAATGTGATCAGAGAGGGACACTTATTTACTAAACCTCTCTGCTGTAAACTGTAAATGTAGTTTACAAAGCTATTGAAAGAGGGATTGCCGTGGCCCACGGTTCTGGGATTCTGAGAAACAGCGACTGAGATGTGCAGGGAACTGTCTCATCCATTGCTGTGTCCAGCTCTTTGCCTTCTGCTCGCTCAGAATCAGACATCAGGGGGCTAGGCCCAGCTGAAAACCAGGTCAGACTTTGAGTTCCGTCTTTTATTTGTATTTCTCTCTCTGCCTTGGCTGAACATGTGCCCTGAGATGGATAAAGCACTGGACAGAAAGCCTGTGCAACCACCTCCCCTCCTCCTCACAGCTTGTGACTGGGATGTGGAACAGCCCCACTGAAACTGCCCAGAGAACGGAGACTGATCTTGGGGTCCCAGCTTAGAGCCCTGCTTGCTTATATGCCCTATGCTGTCGCACCTGCTATTCTGAAGTCTAGAGGCAGTCATCATTCAGGTTCGGGGAGAAGCTCTCAACCAGGTCACTTGGGTTCAGAGCCCTGCTCCACCTCTTATTAGCTGTATGGTCCCAGACAAGTTATTTAGGCTCTCTCTGCCTTGTTGCCCCATCTGTAAGATGGGGAGAAAACAACTCTTAGCCTATATTGTTGCTGTGAGAATTCAATCTGTGTGTGTGTGTATACACACACACCACACACACACACACACACACACACACACACGCACGCACATATATGCAAATGAAAGCTAATAATAATACTGCTCCATTACTGTAATGTAAGGAATATCAGTGTGGGGGTAACGCATGGAATGTTCCCTAGTGAAGATGTGCATGATAAACTGTGGGCACTAGACATGTTTGTTTATGTGGTTTTGTTCTGGTTTGGCAAAGTTTGGATTATGTTCCTGTCTACTTCTTTGCAAAGCCTAGCTGTTTGAAGTCTCATCTTATTTGGGTATATTGCAGCAGCCCTGTGTAGACTTCTGAGAAATCTGACGTTTGGCTCATGCTCTTCCTTCCTGTCCCCTCCCCCTCTCCCTCTGCCTCTTTCTTTTTCTCCCTCATCCTCATTCTCCCTCCTTCCCTCACCACCGCCACACACCTGCCCCCGTCTCCTCACCGTCTCCCCATTTATCATCTAATGGAAAGCCGAATTTTTCCTTAAATGGTGCTCAGTTCATCTTCACCTTCACCCACAACCCCACTTTGTCCCGGCTGCCCCTACTTTGCCCAGAAATCTCTAGGCATCTGCAGGAAATTGTGTGCACATGCATACATGTGTGTGTGTGCCTGTGCCAGTGTGTGTTTTCTGTCAACTGTTCACTGACATCAAATTAGAAACGTTTGCCAAAATACAGCCCTGCCTTCTTCACTCAACGTTTGTCTCAGGTGGCAAGAAAGTCCAGTAGCTACCTGGGTTACCCCAACAGCTAACGGGAGATTGGAAATTTGATCTTGGTTCAAATACGGTGAAATCTGGAGTGACTAGAGAGAAAAGCAAGCTCAGTGTTTTGGTCCTAAGGGACCAAAATAGGTCTTTGCCAAAATGACACTCTCTGTTTCTTTTGTTACTGATTCACTGCTCACAATGGACAATTTTCTTAGCACTTTATATAATTATACTAAAACATCAGTGGCATGTTTAGTCCTGGAAGCCAAATTCTCACTCTGCTAATTGGCTACCTAGGCTTGTCTGGAGGCCTTTGGACTTTTTCCTATCTGAACCCTGGGCCATTTCCTTTATCACCTTTTGTTATTATTATGAAGTATTTCAGCCATAACAAAGAGTTAGACACATAGTATCACGGACCCACCATGTGTCAAAAATATGGTAAAGTGAAATATAGCTTCACTTTAGAATCAGTTATAAAAGCTATACTAACTTTTGTTTACTTGTTATGTGCCTGTTTTTTTTAAACATTTATCCTTAAGTGCTATGTTCTAAGTCCAGTTTTTGACTAGATACATACTGAATTTAGCTTAATTATACTTACTGGATTTTATTTTTATGATCACATTTTGTATTTTCCATTGATCTGCCATTTCTATACACATTTTTAACTTGATAAATTTTATTGTAATTATAATTGTGCAATGATCATCACAACCCAGTTTTACAGAATTTCCATCCCAAACCCCTAGCCCATCCCTCCTCCCTAACTTGTCTCCTTTGGTAATCTTAAATTTTTCAAAATCTGTGGTCAGTTTTTGTGCTGCAAAGAAGTCCCTTGTATCCTTTTTTTAGATTCCATGTATAAGTGATAGCATATGATGTTTATGTCTCACTGTCTGACTAACTTCACTTAGCACGGTAATTTCTAGATCCATCCATGTTGCTGCAAATGCCATTATTTCACTCATTTTTATGGCTGAGTAATATTCCATTGCGCATGTGTACCATATCTTCTTTGTGGACTCCTCTGTCGATGGGCATTTAAATTGCTTTCATGTCTGGCTATTGTATATATTTCTGCAGTGAACATCTTTTTGAGTCACGGTTTTCTTTGGATAAATGCCTAGGAGTGGAATTGCTGGATCAAATGGTAATTCTATTGCTAGCTTTTTTAGAAATGCCCATACTGTTTTCCATAGAGGTTGCACAAATTTACATTCCCACTAACAGTGTTAAGAGGGTTCCCTTTTGTCCACACCCTCTCCAGCATTTACTGTTTGTAGACTTTTTGATGATGGCCATTCTGGCTTGTGTAAAGTGGTACCTCATAGTGGTTTTGATTTGCATTCCCTCTAATAATTAGTGATGTTAAACACCTTCTTATGTGTTTTTTGGCCATCTGTATTTCTTCTCTGGAGAACTGTTTAGATCTTCTGTCCATTCTTTGATGGGGTTGTTTGTTTTTTTGGTATTGAGCTTCAGGAGGTGTTTATATATTTTGGAGATTAATCCCTTATCAGTTGCTTCATTTGCAAATATTGTTTCCCATTCTATGGGTTGTCTTTTTACTTTGTTTAGGGTTTCCTTTGTAGTGCAAGAACTTTTAAGTTTAATTAAGTCCCATTTGTTTATTTTTGTTTTTATTGTAATTACTCCAGGATAGATCTGAGAAGATATTGCTGTGGTTTATGGCAGAGAGTTTTCCCTCTAAGAGTTTTACAGTATCTGGTCTTATATTTAGGTCTTTAATCCATTTTGAATTTATTTTTGTGAATGGTGTTATGGAGTGTTCTAATTTCATTCTTTTACATGTAGCTGTCCAGTTTTCCCAGCACCACTTATTGAAAGGACTGTCTTTTCTCCATTGTATATTGTTGCCTCCTTGTCATAGATTAGTTGACCATGGTGCATGTGTTTAATTCTGGGTTTTCTATATTGTTTTACTGATCTATATTTCTGTTTCTCTGTTAGCACCATACTGTTTTAATGACTGTGGCTTTGTAGCATTGTCTGAAGTCAGGAGCCCTGATTCCTCCACCTTCATTTTTCTTTCTCAGGATCACTTTGGCTATTCTGGGTCTTTTGTGCTATCCAAAAGGAACTTTAACAAATTTTGTTCTAGTATTTTGTTGAGAATTTTTGCATCTATGTTCATTGGTGATATTGGCCTGTCATTTTCTTTTTTTGTGGTATCTTTGTCTGGTCGTGGTATCAGGGTGATACTGGCCTCATAGAATGAGTGTGTGAGTGTTCCTTCCTCTGCAATTTTTTGAAATAATTTCAGAAAGATAGGTGGTAACTCTCTAAATTTTTGATAGAATTCACCTGTGAAGCCATCCAGCCCTGACTTTTGTTTGTTGGAATTTTTTAACTCACAGTTTCAATTTTGGTAGCAGTGATTGACCCGTTCATCTTTTCTGTTTCTTCTTGGTCTAGTCCTAGAAGATTGTAATTTTTAAAGAATATGTCCATTTCTTCTAGGTTGTCCATTTTATTAGCATATAGTTGCTTGTAGTGGTCTCTTGTAAGCCTTTGTATTTCTCTGATGTCCATTGTAACTTCTTTTTCATTTCTAGTTTTATTGATTTGAATCTTCTCTCTTTTTAACTTGATGAGTCTGGCTAAGTGTTTATCAATTTGTTGATCTTTTCAAACAACCAGCTTTTAGTTTCATTTATCTTTTCTATAGTTTTGTTCATTTCTATCTCATTTATTTCTGCTCTTTATGGTTTCTTTCTTTCTGCTAACTTTGGCTTTCATCTGTTCTTACTCTAGTTTCTTTATGTGTAAAGTTAGGGGTTTTTTTTTTTGAGATTTTTCTTGTTTCCTGAGGTAGCCTTGTATTGCTATAAACTTCGCTCTTCAAACTGCTTTTGCTGCATCCCATAAGTATTGGATTGTTGTGTCTTTTTTGTCATTTGTATCTAGGTATATTTTTTTAGGACCACATCTGTGGCATATGGAGGTTCCCAGGCTAGGGGTCCAATTGGAGCTGCAGCCTCCAGCCTACTCCACAGCAATGCAGGATCCGAGCCCTGTCTGTAACCTACACCATAGCTAATGGCAATGCTGGATCCTTAACCCCCTGAGCGAGTCCAGGGATCAAACCTGCATCCTCATGGATACTAGTCGGGCTCATTACCCATTGAGCCATGACAGGAGCTTCCATATCTAGGTGTTTTTTAATTTCCTCTTTGATTTCTTCAGTGATCTATTGGTTGTTTAATAGCATGCTGTTTAGTCTCCATGTGTTTGCATTTTTTGCAGTTTTTGTTGTTGTTGTTGTTGATTTCTAGTCTTATAATGCTGTGGTTAGAAAAGATGCTTGATATGATTTCAGTTTTCTTAAATTTACCAAGGCTTGATTTGTGGCCCAGAATGTGATCTATCCTAGAGAATGTTCCTTGTGCACTTGAGAAGAATGTGTATTCTTCTGCTTTTGGATGGAATATTCTATTAATATCTATTAAGTCCATCTGGTTTAATGCATCATTTTTTTTCTTTCTTTCTTTTTTTTTTTTTTTTGTCTTTTTGCCTTATCTAGGGCTGCACCCACAGCATATGGAGGTTCCCAGGCTAGAGGTCTAACAGGAGCTGTAGCTGCCGGCCTTCGCCACAGCCACAGCGACACAGGATCCAAGCTGCATTTGCAACCTACACCACAGCTTACAGCAACGCCGGGTCCTTAACCCAGTGAGCGAGGCCGGGGATCAAACCCTCAACCCCATGGTTCCTAGTTGGATTCGTTAACCACTGAGTCACAACAGGAACTCCTATGCATCATTTAAAGCCTGCATTTCCTTGTTGATTTTCTGGATGATCTGTCTATTGCTGTAAGTGGGGTGTTAAAGTCCTCCACTATTATTGTGTTATTGTCAATTTCTCCTTTTAAGATTGTTAGCAGTTGCCTTATATATTGAGGTGATCCTATATTGGGTTCATGTATATTTACAATAGTTGTATCTTCTTAGACTGATCCTTTGATCATTATGTAATGTTCTTTTTTGTCTCTTATAGTGTTCTTTATTCTAAGGTCTATTTTGTCTGATATGAGTATTGCTACTCCAGCTTTCTTTTGATTTCCGTTTGCATGGAATATTTTCTTCCATCCTCTCACTTTTGATTTGTATGTCCCTAGAACTGAAGTGAGTCTCCTGAAGACAGCATATATATGGTCTTGTTTTTGTATCCATTCAGCCAGTCTATGACTTGGTTCGGGCATTTAGTCCATTTGTATTTAAGATAGCTATTGATATGTATATTCTTATTGTCACCTTGTTAACTGTTTTGGACTTACTTTTGTTGGTCTTTTTTCTTCCCTTCTTATCTTGTTCTTTTCTCTTGCGATTTGGTGACTATCTTTAGCATTGTATTTAGATTGCTTTTTCTTATTTGTGTGTGTATCTATTTTGAATTTTTGGTTTGAATTTACCATGAAGTTTTGGTATATATATATCTATATATCTATATATCTATCTTTCTATATCTGTATCTATGTCTATCTATCTATCTATCTATCTATCTATATATATATATATATATATATAATTGGTGTATATATAATTTGTATATTTCAGGAAACCGTATGGGGCCTGGATGGAGGGTGTGTCTCCAACGTTATTTTACTGGATGGGATGACCTAATTACTTTTATGCTCATATACTAGCTTCTGTGTTCCCAGACCACTCAGGAGTGTACATTTTATTTAAAATCTGCTTGAAAGCATACATCTGGTTACAAATTCTCAGAGATCTTTTACCTAGATCCTCATACTTTCAACCCTAGACTAAAATGAAGAAGATTTCCCTGCTCATCTCTGTAAACTGGCAGCTGATTTTCTTCCTTACACCTTTCTTCTACCAAGGGTGGAGCCCTTAGATAGCCCTGGCTCCACACATACACTTTAGACTTTGGCCAGCTCCTCACACTTAACCTGCTCATAAGCCCTATCACACCTGCTCTGCTCAGAAGACAGAGGTTTCATGTCACAGTTGGAAAACTGAGACCAGAGCCTTTGTCCTCAATCTCTACCAACCTGCTAAATCCTAGATCTTAAAGCAGAGGTGTCTGAGAGAAAAGCAGTGTGTTACTTTCTCCATTTTGAGCTTCAGAGGGGATCAGAGATTTTGCCCAAGGATAAAGGCAAGTCAAAAAAGCAAGTGAAACCCTTCCTAAAGGAACTGACTTCATTTGCAACAGAGTGTGGAGAAGTTCAAGCCTAAGGGCAGTCTCAAAAACAATGGCGATTGTAGTGAAAAGCAATTAAGATATATTTATAGATTCCATTAGAGGTGTAAGATAAACTATCAACCAGCTAGTTTACTGGAGAATTCAAGTAAAAGGAACAATTATGAGCCTTTCTGGGGTGGGAACAAATCTGAAACAGTGACCTCAAAAACTATCTCTAACAACAGATCCTGGATTTAATTTGATCAGTCTGTGGAGCAATTTATGTCCCAGAGCATTGTTGAAAGTCATAGAGCAGTCAGCTGGCAATTAGTGGGGCTTAACAGCTGGTTGTGGTCAGGGAAGGAGCTAGTCAAAGAGAGCCCTGCCAAAACCACTGTCCTCCCAGAGTAACTGTGTGTGCTCAGGGCTGCTCCATCTAGGAGCAACATTAGAGGTTTAACAATGTGGGGAGAAAAGAGACTTCATTAAACTCATCAAGCCAATCCCTAAACAGATAAGTAAGCAGAAAACAATAGCAAACCCTGGTGTGAAAGGTGGAGAACCAATACCCAATATTGTTATAATGTATTATCAAAATTGCCTAGTTTCCAAAAAAAAAAAAAGAATATAACACGTACAAAGAAAGGAAGACCTATATGGGCAGGTGAGGCAGAGAGGCTAGAAGGACACTTGAGAGTCATAAACGATGGGAAGACAACACAGTTTGGGCAGTGCCTGAGGGTATGGGATTCAACTTGGACTGCTTTTAGACTTTATACCCATCTTATGTAGGGGATTTTGAAAAGCAAATTATTTTTCCTTTCTGGTGAAAGAATTCATATTTGCTAAACTCATCTGCCTTTGCTTTTATCCACACATCTTTTTAAATGACTGATTTTAGATGATGACAGAAAAACACATAAAGGGAAAAAATGATGTTCTGTGGTAAGCCATATGTATTGAAGCTTTGTTGTAATTATATAACATAATCCAGTTCTGAGGCCTTTCAGTTGAGAGGAAAACAATAGTAGAGATATTTACAGTATTTCCAGGGAGAAGTAAATGCTAAAATTCTAATGAGTTTAACCATTCACATTATCGTACGGATTATAAAATTGAGAAGGAAAGGATGTCAAATTATGGAGACCTGTGCTTTTTATAAACAAGTCTGTATATCAGATGGCTTCAAGAATCTGGTATGAGGCAGGCCACCAGAATCTGTCCACTGAGTTGCCTTAGTAAAGTGCTATGGCATTAGCAGCTTCAATCCTTTGAGTTAAACTCAGCTTCCTTCTTGGGTGCGAAAGGGTGGTATAAAAAGAAATGGATATTATTTTTCATTAATTCATGAAGTCTGACGGAACACATTTTTTTGTCGTATTAAAACTATAGTGTATTAGTTGAAACATCAATTTGACTTTGTTTTAAATTTTCTTTTGGCTGAAAGAACACAGAGGAGGGATACCCATCAGATTTATGGTGGAAAGTCAGGAAGGCTAATTACTGAGTTCAGCTTTGAGGGAAAATGGAAGACAAGAAGTATTAGGGCAGGTTAAGGAGAAAAATCCAAACAAAGGAAGCATAACACACAAAGTCAAGGGGAAAAGTGAACATGATACTGGGACCTGTCAGTATGTCAGCTGAAGGATAGGATGTGCGAAGGATGTAAAAAGCTCCAATTAAGAGACATGACAAAAAATCAGGCAGAGGTTCTCCCTTAATCTAGCAAGAGCTGACAGTGGCCTCAAGTCAAATAGAGCCAGCAGGAATGATGTGAAGTGGAGGAATTCTAGAAATACTCACACAAGATAAAGACAGCAGAACATGATATCCTTCATGGATGCTGAGGAAAAGATTGGAGTCAAGCATTTATGTCCTGGTGACTGATTTCTGGAGGCAGCACTGCAAATGGAACTGTATGTTTGGCAGGTGTGGTCAGGAGTGGATGATGGGTGGAGGCAGAGGTCAGTACTTCTGACGGTTCTGCAAACTTGTGTTTCATCTTTACAAGGCATAAATTTTGTAAATGCTTTTTCCTTGTCACTCTTGTACAGAATGGAATCTTTACCTCTAAATTTTAATTGCAAACTGGATGAGAACATCAGAGACACTCACATTTGCTACTAGAAAGGCAACGGCCCCAACTGATCAAGGAGTGTCTGTAGTTGAGACATTGGCCAAGTTATTCAGGCCAAACAAGACTTTTTCTCTGAACCATATAGGTCATCAAAGATAAAATAGTGGGAGTAGTTTTTCTGTTATACAGTAGGTAATTTCTTCAAATCCTCGCTTTGATGAATGTAATCACAGTAAAACTTAAATGTAGAAGGAAAAACTAGACATTTAAAAATGAATCTCCTTTAATTTTAAATAGAATTCATTTTCTATAGTGATTATAGTTAAAATATGTTTTAGATCTTTGTCACATCCAGAAACGTCTAAGAACACTGTCAAGGATCCAGAAATTTTTTTTTTTTATATCCTTGATGGTAAGTTAATTTGAACTTCATAGGAACTGCCTTGGCTGTTGTCAGAGTGTGAGTTAAAATGTCTGAGGTTTGAAAGGAAACAGATCATCCTGGGAAATAACTTCAGATGACAAAGGAACTACAGCATTCAAACCACATCAATCATGGGGGTGGAGGACTAGTATTAAACACATATGAAAATAGTTGGGAAATTTCCAAAGGCATGGATAAAAGCTATAGCAAGCATTACAATGTTTAGTTTTAAGGGTGTGGTTCTTTCTTTTAAAACATTTGAATAGCTTTAAAAGGATCCATTTCCTTATATACTTCACTGACTTATTTTTTTTAATACCAGCTAAGAATAGCACCACTGGGAAAAGATCTGGGTTGTCTCTGGTTGCTAGAGGATACCTTCACTGTTTGGATAAGAGACACATGTAATATTTCTTGCTCCCCAAATCCATCATCTGCCGGTCTTCTTTATTTAAAGGAAAGTCCACCGTTAGAGATTCTCCCCACCCCCCAGGAGTAATAACATTTTGTGATACTTACAAATCACCTGATAATATCTTTCACCTGCAACAAGGGGAAATAAGGTGAAAGGAGCTCAACATAAGGGCAGTAGAGGAGGTGAAACGGAGTATCTAGAGAACCATAGGATATCCTGATATATCACAGATAAGAATGGTTGTTGAAAAGGAGAGGGGAGGAAAGGATCAAGATGGCAGAGGGGAAAGATGTCAAGCTCACCTTCTCCCATAAACACATCAAAGAAACACAACTACACGTAAAACGATTCACACAGAACATCTATTGAATGCTGGCAGAAGAACTTAAACCTCCAAAAAGGGCAAGAAACTCTTGACATAACTGGGTAGAACAAAAGAAAAAAAGAGAGAGAGAGAGAGAAACGGAATCAGGACAGGACTAGCATTCCTGAGAGGGAGCTGTGAAAGAGAAAATGATCCCACATTCTGGGAAGCCACCTAACTGAAGGCAAGATCAGCAGACAGAGGGACCTCAGATTCACCGAGAAAAGTGCAGCAGTTGGACCAAGGAGGGCAAAGTAGAGTGAGAGCTGCATAGATCATCTGCACCACCACCTCGGACGGCATAGCCTGAGACACTTGGTCCGGGGCCTGGGTGCTAAGACTTAGGCTCCAGAAGTCACTTCTTGGGAGAGGACCAGGGTTGGCTGTGTGGAGACAGCTTGAGGGGCTAAAGAGCAGTGTGCCATGGGAGGCGAGTGGTGTGCTATGGGCTGGGGAGTGGAATGCCATGGCAAAGGGAACCCTGTTCCAATTAAAGGAACAGGAGAATTCACCTGAAACAGCAAACAATGAAACAGACCTCTGCAGTCTGACAGAAATGGAGTTCAGAAGGGAAATCATGAAAATTCTGAAGGAATTAAGGTTGAATATCAAGAAATTAAGAGAGGATATGAACAGTAATGCAGATTCCTTTAGAAAGAAATTAGAAAATATAAGGAGGAACATAGAAAAACTAGAAAATTCACTTGTAGAGATGCAAATTGAGCTAAAGGCACTAAAAAGCAGAATGAATAATGCAGAGGAACGGATTAGTGACCTGGAAGATAGAATAATGGAAATCACGCAATCAGGGCAGCAGACAGAAAACCAAATGAAAAAACATAAAAGCAACATAAGAGATCTATGGGATAATATAAAGTGGGCGAATCTATGCATAATAGGAATTCCAGAAGGAAAAGAAAAAGAAAAGGGGATTGAAAATATATTTGAAGAAATTATGTCTGAAAACTTTCCAAATCTAAAGGAAACTGATATCATGATACAGGAAGCACAGAGGGCCCCAAACAAGTTGAACCCAAATAGGCCCACACCAAGACATATTATAATAAAAATGGCAAAAGTTAAAAATAAAGAGAGGATTCAAAAGACAGGAAAAGAAAAACAAAGCATTAATTATAAAGGAATCCCCATAAGGCTATCAGCTAATTTCTCTACAGAAACACTGCAGACCAGAAGAGAGTGGCAAGATATATTCAAAGTTCTGAAAGGAAAAAATTGGCAGCCTAGAATACTCTATCCAGCAAGAATATCCTTTAAAATAGAAGGGGAAATAGAGAATTTCTCCAACAAACAAAAGCTAAAAGAGTACATCAATACTAAACCCATTCTAAAAGAAATACTGAAAGGGCTTCTTTAAATAAAAAAGAAGGAAGAAGAAATAGGACGAGGAAACCACAATTGGAAAGCAATTACTGAAATAAGCCAGCAAATAGATCTAAAAGAGAAAAAAAAAGCAACTACTTTAAAAGTGATGATAAACACAAGGAACAGCAAAAAGACAAACACGATGATGTTAAAAAAGGACTTTAAAATCATAGAATGTGGGGAAGAAAAGTAAGAAAATATAGCTTCTTTTTTTTTTTTAGCAATGTGTTTGAGACTATATGACTATCAGGCTAAAGCAAGCAGATACAGGAAGGGGTTAACATACTTAAAAAACAAGGCAAGCACAAATCAAAACCAAACATTACATTCACAAAAAAATAAAAAGAAAAATACTCAAGCATAAAATAAATGGAAATCATCCAACCAAAAGAAGAAAGGAAGAAAAAAGAAACATAGAATCAACTGGCAAACAAGGTTTAAAATGGCAATGAACACATATCTATCAATAATTACTTTAAATGTCAATGGACTGAATGCTCCAATCAAAATATACAGAATGGCAGATTGGATAAAAAAGAAAAAAACTACAATCTGCTGTCTACAAGAGACTCACCTTATGGCCAAGATCACACAGAGATTGAAAGTGAGGGGATGGGAAAAGCTATTTCATGCCAATGGACAAGACAGGAAATCAGGAGCTGCAATACTCATATCGGACAAAATAATCTTTAAAATGAAGGCCATAAAGAAAGACAAAGAAGGATACTATTTAATTTTAAAAGGATCCATTCAAAAAGAGGATATTACAATCATCAATATAGATGCCTCTAATATAGGAGCACCCAGATACCTACAAAAAATAATAACAGACATAAAAGAAGGAATTGATGGGAATACAATAATAGTAGGAGACTTTAACACTCCACTCACATAAATGGACAGATCCTCTAGATAGAAAGTCAATAAGGCAACAGAGATCCTAAATGACACAATAGAAAAGTTAAACCTAATCGACATTTTCAGGACATTACATCCAAAAAAAATCAGAATATACATTCTTCTCAAGTGCACATGGAACATTCTCAAGGATAGATCACATACTGTGGCACAAAGCTAACCTCGACAAATTTAAGAGTATAGAAAGTATTTCAACTATCTTCTCTGACCACAATGGCATGAAAGTAGAAAGCAACCACAAGAAAAGAAATGAGAAAAAAACACACTACATGGAGACTAAACAACATGCTACTAAAAAACCAAAGAGTCAATGAAGAAATCAAGAAGGAAATAAAAAAAAAATGATAATGACATAACCACTCAAAATCTATGGGCTGCCACAAAAGCAGTGCTCAGAGGGAAAGTCATAGCAATACAGGCCTTCCTCAAAAAAAAAGAAAAATCTCAAATCAACAACTTAACCCAGCACCTAAATGAATTAGAAAAAGAACAAAAAAAACCTAAAGTCAGCAGAAGGAAGGAAATCATAAAGATCAGAGAGGAAATCAATAAAACAGAGATTCAGAAAACAATAGAAAAAATCAATACATCAATAAAAGAGCTAGTTCTTTGAAAAGGTTAACAAAATTGACAAACCTCTGGCCAGACTCACTAAGAAGAGGACAGAAAAACACAAATAAACAAAATAAGAAATTAGAAAGGAGAAATTACAAGGGATACTGCAGAAATACAAAAAACCATAAGAGAATACTATGAACAATTGTATGCCAATAAATTTGGCAAGCTAGAAGAAATGGACAACTTGCTAGAGACTTACAGCCTGCCAAAACTGAATCAGGAAGAAATAGATCAACTGAACAGAACAATCACTAGAAATGAAATTGAGTATGTAATAGAAATACTCCCTACAAATAAAAATCCAGGACCAGATGGCCTCACAGGCGAATTCTACCAAACATACAAAGAGGAATTTATACCCATCCCCCTTAAACTTTTCCAAAATGTCGAAGAAAAGAAATACTCCCAAAAATATTTTACAATGCCACCATCACCCTAAAACCAAAACCAGAGAAAGATACCACCAAAAAAGAAAACTATAGGCCAATATCTTTGATGAATCTAGCCAACTAAACCCAACAACATATAAAAAAGATCACACACCATGACCAAGTGGGATTCCTCCCAGGTTCACAAGGATGGTTCAAAAATACGCAAATCAATCAACGTCATACACCACCACATCAACAAAAGAAAAGTCAAAAACTACATGATCATCTCAATAGATGCAGAAATAGCATTTGGCAAAGTCCAATATCCATTCATGATAAAAACTCTCACAAAGTGGGTGTAGAGGGAACATACCTTAACGTAATAAAAGCCATTTACGACAAACCCACAGCAAATATAATATTCAATGGAGAAAAGCTGAAAGCCTTCCCTCTAATCTGGAACAAGACAAGGATGCCCACTCTCACCAATTTTTTTCAACATAACATTGGAAGTCCTAGCCACAGTAATCAGACAAACAAAAGAAATAAAATGTATCCAAATTGGAAGAGAAGAGGTAAAAATGTCACTGTATGCAGATGACATGGTTCTACATATAGAAAACACTAAAGACTCAACCCAAAAACTACTCGAACTGATCAACAAATTTAGCAAAGTAGCCGGATATAAGATTAACATTCAGAAATCAGTCACATTTTTGTATAGTAAAAATGAAATATTAGAAAAGGAATACAAAAATACAATATACTTTAAAATTGCACCCCAAAAAATCATATACCAGGGGGAAAAAAACCCTAACCAAGGAGGTGAAAGACTTCTATGCTGGGAACTACAAAATATTAATCAAGGAAATAAATTAAAGAGGATTCAAAGAATTGGAAAGAGATTCCATGCTCCCGGGTTGGAAAAATTAATATTGTAAAAATGGCCATACTACCCAAAGCAATCTACAGATTCAATGCAACACCTATCAGATTACCCATGACATTATTGATGGGTAATTAGAAGTAGAACAAACAATCCAAAAATTTATATGGAACCACAAAAGACCCAGAATTGCCAAGGCAATCCTAAGGAACAAAAACCAAGCAGGAGGCATAACTCTTCCAGACCTCAGGCAATATTACAGAGCCACAGCAATCAAGACAGTATGGTACTGGTACCAAAACAGACATACAGCCTAATGGAACATAATAGAGAACCCAGAAATAAACCCAGACACCTACGGTCAATTTATCTTTGACAAAGGAGTCAAGAACATAAAATGGGAAAAAGACAGTCTTCAGCAAGTGGTGCTGGGAAAACTGGACAGACACATGTAAATCAATGAAACTGGAGCACACCCTCAGACCATGCACAAAAATAAACTCAGAATGGCTTAAAGACTTAAATGTAAGCAAAGTACCATCAAACTAGAAGAGGACATAGGTAAGACTTTCTCTGACATCGAGCTTCTACATGTTTTCTCAGGTCAGTCTCCCAAGGCAACAGAAATAAAAGCAAAAAATAAACCAATGGGGCCTAATCAAACTGACAAGCTTTTGCACAACAACGGAAACCATTAAAAAAAAAAAAAGACAACTTACAGAATGGGAGAAAATAGTTTCAAACGATGCACCTAACAATGGCTTAATCTCTAAAATATACAATTTATACAACTCAACAGCAAAAAGCCAACAACCCAATTAAAAAGTGGGCAAAAGACCTGAATAGACATTTCTCCAAAGAAGATATACAGATGGCCAACAAGCACATGAAAAAATGCTTAACATCACTGATGATTAGAGAAATGCAAATCAAAACTACTATGAAGTACCACCTCACACCAGTCAGAATGGCCATCATTAGTAAGTCCACAAATAACAAATACTGGAGAGGGTGTGGAATAAAGGGAACCCTCCTACACTGTTGGTAGGGATGTAAATTGGTACAACCACTGTGGAAAACAGAATGGAGGTACCTTAGAAAACTAAATATAGGACTACTGTATGACCCAGCAATCCCACTCTTGGACACATGTCTGGACAAAACTTTCCTTGAAAAAAACACATGCACCCATATGTTCATTGCAACACTATTCACAATAGCCAAGACATGGAAACAACCTAAATGTCCGTCAACAGATGATTGAATTAAGATGTGGTGTGTATATACACAATGGAATTCTATTCAGCTATAAAAAAGAACAAAATAATGCCACCTGCAGCAACATGGATGGAACTAGAGACTCTCATACTTAGTGAAGTAAGTCAGAAAGAAAAAGACAAATACCGTATGATATCACTTACATCTGGAATCTAATATATAGAACAAATGATCCTTTCTACAGAAAAGAAAGTCATGGACACGGAGAGCAAACTTGTGGTTGCCAAGGGGGAAAGGGGAGTGGGGTAGACTAGGAATTTGGGGTTAATAGATGCAAACTACTGTCTTTGGAATAGATAAGCAATGAGATCCTGCTGTATAGCACTGGGAACTATATCTAGTCCTTTATGACGGAACATGACAATATGAGAAAAAAGAATGTATATATGTATGTGTGACTGGGTCACCTTGCTGTACAGTAGAAAATTGAGAGAACACTGTAAACCAGGTATAATGGAAAAAAATGAAAATCATTATAATTGAAATAAATAAATAAGAAAAGGAGAGGGGAAGAATACATGAAAAAAGAAACAGTTGGCAGACTTCACAGTCTTTGTGGAGCTGGGGCTGGAGCCAATATGTAATTAAAGAAGAGGAGAGAGTTGAGTGTCAGCTGCCTATATGATCACTGCTTATTTTCCAATGCATACATGTACTTCTAGTACATGATATTTTTCCACATATACAAACATTTACTTATTTACAAAAAATATGGTAATCTCTACACATCTGAGTGATAAAAGAGTGCATAGAGATCAGCAAGTACTGATGTAACCATCTCTTTTGTATGTGATGGCCCATGTATTTGTCCGATACAATTTTGTAATGATTTGGGATCTTTGATCACATGATTTAACAGTCTTGTCTTTATTTGTTCTGAGAGCTTAAGATAACCATGCCTGCTGTGCAGAGGTGTCACTGGGGAGCAGGGTGACATTGGTGAAGGTAATGCAAAGAGGAAGTCCCAGGGACACCATAACATTGTTATGATCTACTTGATATAAAGCTATATAATATATTATTTTAATGAATATTTATTGCTATGGACACTTTTTGGGGAAAATGTATGGAGCAAAAATAGTTATGGTCTTAAAATAGTAATAATAATTAAGTAAGCTTTTAAATAAGTGGCATTTAATTGCAAGCCAAATAAATGCTATCAGAAAAAGGAACATGGTTTATAGGAGGATGATAACAGAGATACCTAACCTGAATTTGTGGTGTTGCAGAGAGAGAAGATGGTAGGAAAAGCTTTCTTGATAAGAAAGGGTTGAGCGGAGTTCCCGTCGTGGCTCAGCAGAAGCGAATCCGACTTGGAACCATGAGGTTGCGGGTTCGATATCTGGCCTTGCTCAGTGGGTTAAGGATCCGTCATTGCCGTGAGCTGTGGTGTAGGTTGCAGACGACGCGGCTCAGATCCCACGTTGCTGTGACTGGCGTGGGCTGGCAGCTACAGCTCCTGTTAGACCCCCAGCCTGGGAACCTCCACATGCCACAGGTGCGGCCCTAAAATGACAAAAAGACAAAAAAAAAAAAAAAAAGAAAAGAAAGGGTTGAGCTTAAGTCTACTGGCTATGTAATAATAATTCTCTAGGTGAATAGAGAGACAAAAAGGTATGTATTTGGAGAAAGAGTGTACGAGAGAGATCCAGAAAGTAGGAACAAAATGGTGGAAGGAAACAAGTCGTGTTTCAAGAAATGAGAAACGATGAGTATAGCAGCTGTGTAAATAGCAAGAGGGAAACATGTTCCAAATGAAGAAACAGACAGGGACCAAACCGTTCGGAGCTTTGGGTCAAATTCATTTTTTTCTATATTTTAAGAGAAATGAGGTGATAAAATATTTTCAGCAGATCTGTTTTAGTAAAAACTATGTTGATGAAGTGTGTAGGATGGATTGAAGAGGAATAAAAGGGGCAGAGGGAAGATGGGTTAAAGATCTATTGCAGGAAACAAGCAGAGTTGACAGTAGCCTGGATTAGGACAGTAGTGATGGAGCTGGAGAAATATGGATAATTTTGATAGCTATTTAGGTAGTAAATGAAACAAATTCTCCTGTCTTTCTTTAAGGAGTCAGAATTACAAGCATTTGGTGAAATGGTTATATTTGTGCATTCTGAATACTGCTAACCTCTTTAGCTTCTTTATATTAATAGTATCCATGGCTTTATCGTTCTTACATATTTGTGTCAACTATCGCATATATTTTTTCCCTCTTGCTGTTCATTATCTGAAGAAATCCTGTGTTCTTGTTAATGGAGAGAAATATGGGGGCTAAAAACTGAGAAAAAGTGATCACATATTTGTAAAAGTGGCCTTAGAATTATAATATTGAAGACTAGACTTTGCAGCAAAACTAGGAGATGAATAAGGCAAGAGAGAGACGTATCCATTTGTTAGGAAAAAACCTAGCAGTCCATTTTTGAATACTAGTAGTGAGGAGCTCAGTGTGAGAAAGCTTAATTAAGGTACATCATAAACAGAGTATAAAAATGGCAATTAGTCAAACAAACTTTATAGAGCACCACTCTTTAATCCACTCCATCCACAGGAGGTTGGTGATGAAAGGGAAAATGCAGGAATCAGCAAGAAAATATATTGTTTAAAGACATGATGGTATAAGGAAAACTGGGCATGCAGTTAATTACAGTGGAATGCAAATCTGATGTGCTCCAGCAGAGTACAAATAAAGCACTTTAGGAAGAGAAAAGGGGATGAGATTAATTGTGGCTTAGCAAAACTGAGAGAAGATGGTATTTGAACTGGCTGTTGAAAAATGAGGAAGATGGCTGCAGCTTGTTTTGAAAAGGAAGTCTAGGTGTAAGAAAAGAGTTTTATCAATGTCTAGGATATCAGAGAAGTTGAAGAACATATTTGGGGAATAAAGAGTAGTAGAAACTGAAAATGAAGAAGAAAGACGGGAAAAGAGTACAAGGAAAGTGATTTTTTTCTACATTGTGAAAAGAGAAAATGTGATAATGATGGCATGAGGCTGTAATATGAGGAAAGGAGGGACTAAAACTAATAACTCAGACTGAAAATAAGCAGTGGGCACATAATTTATCCTTCAAACTGGGATGCTTTTGAGAACAAACGTGGGTACTTAAATCATTAAAATGTTATAACTTTTAGAAATACTTATGGGCCAGCAAATTAGTTGTGTCATTTTGATGGATCTATAAAATTGTTCTATTTAAAATCCGTTTTGAAAATAGGAGTTCCCGTCGTGGCTCAGTGGTTAACGAATCCTACTAAGAACCATGAGGTTGCAGGTTCGATCCCTGGCCTTGCTCAGTGGGTTAAGGATCCGGCGTTGCCATGAGCTGTGGTGTAGGTTGCAGACGCGGCTCGGATCCCGCGTTGCTGTGGCTGTGGCGAAGGCCGGCGACTACAGCTCCTGTTAGACCCCTAGCCTGGGAACCTCCATATGCCGCGGGTGCGGCTCTACATAAAGGCAAAAAGACAAAAAAATAAAAATTAAAAAAAAAATAAAATAAAATCCATTTTTGAAAATAGAATATGCCCATATACATTAAAACAAAAATATTGATTAGCTGAAAATTTAAAATGACAGAAGCAAAATAATTGTTTCTGTTTTACATATATATTCTGTTTTATATATATATTCACATACTTTAATCAGTTTCATAGCTGTTTCTGCTTTATTACCTTGTCCTTAATATTTTCTAGGCAATATATTTTCAATGTAATATTACTATTTTTAATTTTTCATAAAATTGTATGCTGCCTTCTACAAAGTTCCCTTTATGGTACTGAATTTGAAGTTAACTTATCTGTAGACTATGATAATTTTACTTGATAAAATACTTTCCCTGTGTAGGCAGAGAGACTTGCTTACTAAGTTCAGAGCAAGTTCTGCTAAACAGAAGACCTCCTCAATTTTAAACTTTGTACTAAACTGCTAACTTTAACCCTTACCCTAACCCCAATTTTACCTTAATATTTCAGATACTATTTTTGCCTCCACTCAGAAAAACACCTCTGAGAAATATTACTCCAATATAACATTTATCAAAAAATCCTCCCTATATGTGATTCTTTTCAATGTTTGGCCAAGTTTAAATGTCAAAAAACTGTAGGTATTCTCAATTTTATTCCACTCCCATACGAAATTTAAATGTATTAAAAGCAGGGGTTCAATTAAAGATTATCCCTGCAAATTGACTACCAATTATAAAAACATCCACCTTAAATTGTGTACATCTTTTGAGTTCACTTTATCGAATTTGTTCCGTTTCTCCTTAGCTTCATAAAGAGAATTTTCATTGTATTCCATTTTGTACACAATGCTTTCAGTTGGTGCAACATGCAGGTACCTCAAAGATTGCCTAATGCTCAATTTGTGCAACGTTTGGATTAAAAGTTTCCAACTAATTTTAAAGAAAATTCTTGTAAATTCTAAAGGACTAATTTACTGAAATGTTCAATACCATTGTAGAACACTTAGGTTGATTTACGAGGTAGTTTTTGAAAGACTCAAATATACCTAATCTTCAGTTAATATTCAAGAAGTAAAGTGCCTGCAGCTCTGCTAAAGTGATTTTTTAAATATTAAATATCAGCTTCATCATAAAAAATGTAGACTCATTACTCCAACTATGTATATGGAATACTTGTAAATCATAAATTTGGACAATTAACACATTCCATTTCAATTGTTAGAATCATGAGGCTTGCTTGAACTCTGGAGTTATGTGTTCTTCACCACCAATTCCAAGTGGATAATTCTTCCCATTTCTTTTTAAGACTATTGTTTTTATCATAAAGTTTTGTTTATTCTGAATTTGTCTTCATGCTTTTACTGCAAATCACCTTCAGTCAGTGTTGAAATATTAAACACATTTTACAATGTAATCCACACTGTCAGCTGTTTTATTTGTGCAAAATGAACTAAACACTTTTCTTTGATTCTAATAATTAGATGAAAAATATCTGATTTATTATTGATACGAATCAACTGATTTTCTGTTTGATGTACCCAAGGACACTGATGAGCAAACAACATTCATTGTTTGCCAAGTTTTTCTTTAGCCATTAGTGGATACATTAACAGATATTGCTTCACTTTCATAAATAAAAAGAAATCTTGGAATTGAACACATTTAATTTAGAAAAACATTCTTTTGACTTCAATGAAAGTCATACTTCACATTTAAGTCAAATGTGAGGAGCATAAACATTTTCTACAAGTGTACACACTAAATTGTTTTCTTCAGGCCCAGTCTTTTTAAAATAAATAATTTTGAAATAGACATTAGTGCTTCTTAAGTAGATTTGTCTTCTGGTTTTCATGTGTTAGTGATACAGTACAAGTACAGGTATTGTGGAGGATGGGAAATGAATATTTTATACAAGTTATGTTTATCATCTTTCTTAAGAAGTGAAAATTCAATAGTTAATTTGCCTTAAGTATGCACTTTTATTTTTAACTTTTTCTGAACCTGTACTGTGAAATTTTAAAAACTGGGACACATTAGATGTCATACATTCATATGACACAATACTGACAACACCGCTACATCAAGAGTACAGACTATTTTCTATCCACTCCATAAAAGGACAGCTTTCGTGCTCTTCTTACACAGTAATTGCTGGCAGGTCATGTACAGTTTCCCATGTTCTGCCCCAAGGACCTTTATTCCCATTTATCACGAGCAGAGCCTTCACACAGGCAGATTTTTTTCTATGTCGTCGACTAAGGCAGGACCAGGGCACCACTGGTCTGTTTGCCTCATGGCCAGACCAGCTGTGAGTGTGGAATGTTCCTTCCCCACCGCTACCCAAGACCAGAAGGACCGGGATGTCTCTTGCACCTTCTGATCCAGGAACATGACTTTACCAGCAAGTACCCTACACAGTGACCTTGAAAGAAACATGTTAGTTTTCTTCAATCTGAGGGTTTCCAGAAAAGAAAGTCTTCTGGTTGTCTTTCAGTTTAAATTAAACATCAGGTAGAAACTGTTTATTCCACATAATTCTCACTCTTCTTCATGAGACCATAAGAGAAACTACCAAACCTACCTTGGCTTATTTTAACACAATTATTAATAATAATTTGTGAAAAATGAGGTATCTTGAACAACTATAAATCCTGACAGGAGCCCTGGTAGCTACCATGACTGGTAGCATCTGGGCAAACCAGCATGTGGAAGCTTCTGGTTATTGATTCCAGTGTATGAAGCTACCCTAAAAAGCAGTGACTTGAAACAACCCTTTTCTTATACCTCATGATTTTGTGAGTTAAGAATTCAGGCAGAATTAAACTGGATAATTTTTCTATTTCATGTGGCATCCACCGAGGTTGCTTGATGTATTATGCTGGCAACTGGTCCGGTTTAAAAGCTCTAAGACGGACTCACTCACACGCCTGACACTTTGTCAAGGACAGCTGTCATACCTTCTTTTCCATTACAGTTTCATGGCTTCTCCACTTGTTTTGTGCCTCAGGGTAGCTTCTTACGTGGTGGCCCAGGCCTCCTAGAAACCAAAGTTAAAGCTGTCAGTCATTTTAGGCTAGACTTGAAGCTAGCATATTGTCATTTTTGCAGTGCCTCGTTGGCCTCAGCAGTCAAAGTTTAACTTGGATTCAAAGGAAAGTGTCACTGTGCCCAGATTCAAAGAAGTGTCACAGAGTTTGTGGCCATCTTTAATAAGCCACATACAGTTACAGTGGGCTCAGGATAACATTGGCATGTCTGTACACAGATGTTCACTTGCTGTTAAAACAAATAATATCAACTTTCCTTACTCAAAGCTGGCAACAGGAATTAATACAGTCAGTCTCATGATCATATTAATCTCTTGCCTATCAGTTAGTTAGACAAATACCTATTAGCACTGTCTATGCACAAGACACTGGCATTGTGCTAATTTCTGTACAGTAAAAATGTGAACACAACATTCCAACTCTTAAAGAGCCAAGAATCTGTTAGAACGTAGTCAGGCTCAAATAAGCACCAAAAAGAAAGAGATGTGATTTTACAGGAAAGCTGAATCCCAGTGCCCATTCACGAGTATGTGCGGCCTTACTTATGATTGCAGAAAAACTGTCTATTAAAATAATGTAATATTCATACATAATAATAAGTATAAAGCCCAACTAACATTTTATATTCTTCATTCTTAGTGTTCCAAGGCATGCAGCTCTGGCAATATAATTTAATAATTGACCGCACAGTGGATATTGGTTTCATTTTAAAACATTTCATTTATCCTTAAAATTAAAGCCTTTAGAGAAAAAAAAAAAAGCCATGATTTATAAAACATGACATTGATATAGGTGGACTTACAGATATGGAAGTGCACATATATTATCTTAAGAGTTAGAATCACTTGAGTGCCAGACCCATTAGGTCCTAGAGAGTTCTCACAGGAATCTCCCTCTCTCTCTCTCTCTCTCTCTCTCTCTCTCTCTCTCTCTCTCTCTCTCTCTCTCTCTCCCTCCCTCCCTCCCTCCCTCCC
>PVHT020004020.1:45979010-45992260 GCA_004024745.2 Catagonus wagneri
GATACAAACACCAATAGCACATGCTTAACATAGTTACTCGTCACGGAAATGCAAATCACACCTATCGGGATGGCTATAAAAAAGGGGAGTAATAATACCAAATATTGGTGAGAATGTGGAGCAATTGGAACGCTCATAATGATGGTGAGAATATGAAATTTGGAAAATATTTTGAAGAACAGTCTAGCAGTTCCTCAAAATGTTAAAAATAGAGTTACCAGATGATCCAGAGAGTGAGGTAAAAATTATGATCAGTTTGCTCTTTTTTGCAAAGGTGACTAGGTCAGGCCTTCGTGGGTTATTCTTTTTCTCTCCCCATACTCTAGATAACTGAAGATCTTCCTTGATTTCCAGAAATACTTTAGATATCTCTACAGGATTATATATCAATAATTCCATTATGGTTTGATTTTACCTATCTTCGAGATTAATAAATATACAGCCATTTAATATAAAGCAGTGAAACTTTACTTGTTACTTAAAAGGTACCTAACATAAATAAACTGCCATTTGGCTGCTGTAGCTATTAGAAATGAATTGCTAAATGAAGAGAAAAAATATATAAATAAGGGATTGTTAATATACTTTCTGTTACAAGAGACCAAACTGTAAGCATGTTAAGAAAGCTAAGAGAATAACTGCCTCAGTGCTCAAGAGAGAAAAATTGAAATTTTATGATTTATAACAGCTAATAGCTGAACCAAGTATTCTTGGTGAGTTTAGAACTTACAGCATTTTTGGCATTTCATATTAATAATTTTTTTTACAGTGTGATCTATATAAGTCAGTATATGATTTGTTTGTTTTTCATTAGAAAATAAAAGATACTATTGAGAACCTCTCTTTCCTTCTAGTAAGGTGAGCTATGCCTATTTTGAAGAGGGATAGTCAAATACATTTACCATTTTGTTAACCCTAATACAATGACACATTAATTTCTTTCACATATATATGGGATATTCCTAGACATCCAGGACTAGGATAAATTCTTCTGGGTCTCACCCTCCTTATACATCAAAATAATTGACAAGTTCTATATACATCCTTTTCTTTAGTTCCATCTCCCCTGCTCAGCGATATGGTATTGGCATAAAAATAGACACATAGGACAATGGAACGAAATAGAGAGGCCAAAAATAAATCCACACGTACATGGTCAATTAATTTATGACAAAGGAGCCAAGAATATGCAGTGGGGAAACGTCAGTCTTTTCAATACATTGTGTCAAGAAAAGTGGACAGCCACAAGCAAAAAATGAAACTGGACCACTATCTGACACCATACACAAAAATCAACTGAAAATGGATTAAAGACTTGAACGTAAGACATTTTTTCCAAAGAAGACATACACATGGCCAGCAGGCACATGAAAAGGGAATCAACATGACTAATCGTCTAGTAAATGCAAATTAAAATCAAAGTGAGATAACACCTCACATTTATTAGAATGGATGTCATCAGAAGGACAAGAAATAACAAATACTGGTGAGGATGTGGAAAAGGGAAACTTGATGCACTGTTGGTGGGAAGGTAAATTGGTGCAGCTATTGGAAAACAGAATGGAAGTTCCTTAAAAAACTAAAAATAGAGCTACCTTATGATCTGGCAATTCCACTTAGTTTTTATCTGAAGTAACAAAAAGAAGAACTTGAAAAGATATCAGCAGCCCTGGAGTTCCCATTATGGCGCAGCAGAAATGAATCTGGTTAATATCCATGAGGATGCCAGTTCTATCCCTGGCCTCGCTCAGTGGATCAGGGATCTGGTGTGAGCTGTGGTGTAGGTTGAAGATGCAGCTGGGATCCTGTGTTGATGTGGCTGTGGTGTAGGCTGGCAGCTGTAGCTCTGATTTGCCTGCTAGCCTGGGAATTTCCATATGCTGCAGGTGTGGCCTTAAAAAAAAGGAAAGAAAGAAAAGAAAAGTTATCTCCAGCCTCATGTTAAGTGCAGCATTATTTACAATAACGAAGTTATGGAAACAATGTAAGTGTCCATCACTAGATGAATGGACAAAGAAAATGTGATATATATAAACAATAGACTATTATTCAGCCATAAAAAGAATGAAGTTTGCCATTTTCTACAACATAAATGGGCCTTGAAGGCAGTATACTCTATGAAATAAGTCAGAGAAAGAGAACTACTGTAAAATCTCACTTTTAGGTGAATCAAAGAAAAAAAGACCACAAACTCAAAGATACAAAGAACTGTTTCATGACTGCCAGAAACAGAGGATTGGGGTGAGGTGAAATAGGTGAAGGTGGTCAAAAAGTACAAAGTTTCAGTTATAAAATAATTAGGTCCTGGGGATATAATGTATAGCATCGTGACTCTAGGTAATAATACTGTATTGTATATGTGAAAGGCGCTGAGACAGTAGATCTTTAAAGTTCTCATCCAAAAGATTGCTCTGTGTGGTGACAGATGGTAACCAGATTTATTGTGGTGATCATTTTGCTATATACCCATATATCAAATCATTATGTAGTATACCTAAAACTAACAGAATGTTGTACGTCAATTGTATCTCAATTAAAAAGAAAAAAATCCACTATCTTTAGCTCTTAACATTTCTTGCCACCTAGCAGTTTACAGTCCAGAGGTCTGTGAGAGAAAAATGTGTTTGCTTTCTCGAGGATGATTCCCTTTCTAGTTCCAAGCCCTGTGGACCAGACCGTGCCAAGCAAGGTGAATTAACGCAACAATGCTTAATCAGCAGATAGATTATGCAATTCATTGCACCCTGCACTACCAAGAATAGACGCCCTGGCATGGTACACAGGAAGATCAACTTGACAGTATCATGAAATTTCCCTCCCATAAAAAGGAAAAAAAAATTGGCTCTCAATATCTTCAAGTTAATCAATTTTAGGGATACCCGAAAATGAGTAATGGCAAAATATGACATTACAAGTGTCTGGTATTACTATAATTTGTGCAAATGCCAAATTATAAGCTTATATACTTTATAAGCTTTTCTGAAAGAATTTTTTCACTCTGAAAAAACACAAAGCAATTTCTACATGGCTTCTATTGCCTGTCTATATTTTTAAACCCAGAGATACTTCCTCTGCTAACCACATGATTTTTCACTAGTGCCTAGTTTGACATTTGACTTAGAACTATTAGAGGAAGTTACCAAATCATTAGAAAGTTGAGTCATTTCTTTAGAAGTTCCTACAAAAATAATATTAGGAGTTCCTGTTGTAACTCAGAGGATTGAGGACCCAACGGAGTCTGCTTGAAGATAAAGGTTCCATCCCTGGCCTTGCTCAGTGTGTTAAGGATCCAGCATTGTTGCAAGCTGCCGCCGAGGTCACAGATGCCATTCAGATCTGATGTTGCTGTGGCTGTGGCGTAGGCCTCAGCTGCAGCTCCTCTTCAACCCCAGCCTGGAAATTTCCATATGCTGCAGGTGTGGCTTTAAAAATAATAATAATAATTATAATTATATTGTACATGTAGCCTACCTAACTCATGCTGTGCCCAAATATAGCAGTGATAACATTATGGACTCTGGCATTGTACTCTAAGCCCTCTCTGGGGACATTCAAAAAGATTCCAACTTGGGACGACCGCGTCCCACTGCTGTAACCCCTTCAGTACTTTCCTCTATCACAGAATGCTTTTGGGGACCTGGATGAAGAGTTCCAGGCATCCAAGTTTTGGATTGAAGGACAGCAGAGAGAGCACCAAGTCCCCTGAGGCCCTTCTGCATCAGCTTATAATTATATTTCTTAGAAGCTCCTGAGAGTACAACATGTTTTCACTTCTGCTATCTTGACCTGGCCCTTCTGCTCACAGTTTGTCTCGTCTCTAGGCCACTGCCATGAAGTTATTCTCTAATCTCCAAACTGGTGGAAAAGTGTACAGTCCTTTGGAGCAGAGGTTTTCAAAAGTTTTTTGACTATGACCCACAGTAATATAAGTATTTTACATGATCATTAAATATCTACCTACATATATACATAACTGAACCAAAGTTTAATGGGACAGAACTCAATATAGCATGTGATACGCTCAATGATAATCTCTATCCCTCTATAACATATTAAAAAATGTTAGTCACCTCTCTCTAAATTGATTTCATGAATGATTTACATCCCACTGGTTGAAGAACTCATTTTAAGATTTCAAAAAACATTTTAATAATAAGATTTAAAATTTTTTAAACTGGAGTTCCCATTGTAGCTCAGTGATAACAAACCTGACCAGTATCCATGAGGACACAGGTACAATCCCTGGCCTTGCTCAGTGGGTTAAGGATCCAGCACTGCCATAAGCTGTGGTGTAGCTCTGAGATGGCGGCTCAGATCTGGTGTTGCTGTTACTATGGCTGTGGTATAGGCTGGCAGCTCCAGCTCCAATTGGACCCCTAGCCTGGAAACCTCCGTATGCTGCAGGTGAGGCCCTAAAAATAAGGGAAAATACACATTTCAAGTCATCCCAAAACATCACTCTACTGGACGTGTAGTTTACTTTGGCTGTTTCGGTGTTGAAGCTCATTCCCATGTTTGGAAAATTCTCCACCTCGTGGTACTTGAGGAGGCAGGGACCTTCTACTGCAAAATACTTCAGTCCACTCTCCAAACACCATTTTTCTCTGGCCTCTGAAAGTGAGGGATAAGTACAACCTTCCAGGCCCTTGGTCTGGAGCAAGAATTCATCTAGCAGCATGAGTTGCCATTGGCCATAGACACCATGGTTCAACAGTGTACACTGTTTAGTGCCAGGTGGACCTGGGTGCCGGATGCTGCATCCAGTATCAGTCTGGAAGGATAACGGCGTCTGCATCTGCATGGTGTTTGGTGGGGCACTTTTAGCCATAGCCATTTTTCCTAGTCTCCTCTGATGCATGCCTGGCCTGTGCCTGATTCTCCAGCTGTTTTGGCAAATCGCTTTCTGTTTAAATCTGCATAGTAAAAGTTGGTTTCTCTTGTTTGCAATCAGTTGCAATACATTTCACTAAGGTTAAATTAAACATTAGGGATTTTAGCTCTGTTCTTCATGCAAAAAAAAAATTATCTTGGCAATTTTTTTTGCAAAATCTGCAGTAAAATTCCAATGAAAACAATGTGAAGAATTCTGAGAGGTGAAAGTTTAATTGGGAAATTGAGAATATGACTTGTTGGTGAGACATTAAGTTGACAAAGACCTATCTTGGAGTTTTCCAGTTTTCATATCCAACTCACTTCCTCATTATTTCCCTCACTGGTGAGTAAAAGCAAGCCATTAGGGTCACTGCCTGAGATAGCCTTTCACATGCAAGAGGTCAGTCCTGGGTACTGTGAGAAAAGAACTCTACAGAAAGCTAATGTCCATCTACTTCTCATGGACATTTATCTGAGTATAAATAATAATAGTTGCTATTATTATTAAATAATACAAATTATTAATGCAAAATTATTAGTTTTTTGTCCACAAACAGATATCCAGTTTGATTCCTCCCAAGCATGAGCTAGAGTGACAATATAAAATCTCCTTGTTGATTCAACTGGATGGCATCGCAATTTCTCTACAGTTTCTAGCTGATTGGATTGAAACAAGGAGTACCCAAATACAAAGATGCACATTTGTTGAGGCAAACACTCACTAAATTCCATCACTGTTTTCTTCTTTGGAACATTTTGTTTTGACATTTCAAACATCCTTATTGCACAAGAGACTTCAGGCTAAATGTTTTGTGTATGAATCTAGTGCAGACATGTTGAAAACTTTGATTCACATCCCAAATGTCACCAGGCTACCAGATCTGCACTGGATTATCACACGTGTAAATGTGATGACTCCTTATGCCTGTTTCTCAGCTGAGTGAGCACAAACGTGTTCTTGTAGCAAATAAATGCTTGGGAAATATCTAATGGAACAAACGTGAACTACCAATACATTCACAAAAAAACAAAAACAAAAAAGATGATGTAACAAATAATTTCATTTAAACTTTGACTAGTTTATCTTAGGCAGTGGACGTATAGGTACAATTAATGTAAATATTTACGTATATACAATTTCAATATTTAAAAATTTGAAAAGTTAGTATTTACTGCCATTTCACCCATAAATTTCCACATAAAAAATATAGCCTTAGGAGTTCCTGTTGTGGCTCAGTGGTTAACAAAGCTGACTAAGAACCATGAGGTTGTGGGTTCAATACCTGGCCTCGCTCAGTGGGTTAAGGATCCGGCGTTGCCATGAACTGTGGTGTAGGTTTCAGGTGCTGCCTGGATCCCATTTTGCTGTGGCTGTGGTGTAGGCAGCGGCTACAGCTCCGATTAGACCCCTAGCCTGGGAACCTCCATATGCCACGAGTGAGGCCCTAGAAAAGGCAAAAAGACCAAAAAAAAAAAAATACAGCCTAAGAAATACTTATTTTCTTAGATAATGTTTCTTATCTTAGACTTTTATTCACCAGCCTTGTGATAATGAGACAGAGATATAAGGCATAGATTTTGTCCGTATGGATATTTGTGCAGTAGAGTTTTTGAACAGTGTGAATAAATGATCAAAAGGTATCACTGGTTGTTTCAGACTTGAGTGTAATTAAGGCTGTGCTGCCTATACTTGCTGAATTCTGAGATATGAAAGACTGTTTGGGAGCATCATCTCGTTTACTTAATAAAATATTAATGTGTTGGAAAGAACAATTCTCGCTCATGAACCAAATGCTTAAAGTAGCTTCCAGAAACTGACAGAGAAACTTATATTCACACATGGTCACAAAATCAAAGATAAGAAAAAAAAGACTTAATTTTTTATTATTTTTTTTAATTTTTAAAAGTAAGAACAAATAGTTTTAGTCATTGATCAAACTGATATAAAAATAAATAACTAAGGGTTTATCACATTTAAAACAATAATCTTATTTATGTTATCAGACATTTTTGAGTGTTACCTTTTTAGGAATGGTAAGCTTAGAATCCAAACCTGTTTAGATTCCAGAAAAATGAAAACGAAGTAAATTTTATTTCTCGAAGAGTCATAAATTAACTCTGGAAGTTATTTCAGTAGATTACCTGTGTGACTATGCCTGAAAGCTTCTGGGTTTGCGTCTTCTCTTCTGTGAGTCCTGAGCTAGATGGTGACACCCTAATACCTGATAAGACTAAACATCTCATAATGCAAAGAAAGCTTCTTAAAAGCAATAAAAAATGGTTTTGAGAGGGAAAAGTAAGCATATATCTAATTTTAGTGATAAGGAAATCCTGTGAAGATTTCTGCTTCTGGTGAAGATTAATGGGATTGGATTCAATCTCATATCTGAAACAAAAACTGGACAGAATATATTTTAAAATAGCTTTAGAGACACTGAACAGCCAGCAATGAAGAACAATAATGATCTTTGAGTTAAGGGGAAAAATGAGGTGAGCCCAATAGTTGTACCAGCTTACTAACTGAAAAGGGTTCAGAGCCCAGGACGAGGGGAGAGAGCATGGTGGAATTGGACAGTCTCTCCGAGTTGAGGAGATAGAGCGCAGACCCTGGGAAACTAATGTGATTAGAGGCTGCAGGGTATAATATCAGGGAGGATAAAGCTGCCCAGAGTAACTTTACATCTGTAGAGGCTATTGCTTAAAATTTGAGCTGAGTTCAGATCAGTGAATGCATGTGAATAGAGTACCAAGGCTGGGGAAAGAGCCAGCCAGAAGGATACGAGGGAGCAATAGTGAGCACAAAGCTCACAACGAGGGAATACTTCCTATCTATACATCCAAAGTGAAAAATATCATTATCCACAACACATAAGTAGTCAGCAAGTATTTTATCTCAGTAGTGGGGCAAACTTAGCAGTACAGTAATTATTGCTCTAATTCTTCCTAACAAAGCTTAAAAACAAGTTTCAACAGGATCAGGATTTATCCATGTATCCTAATTGCATCCCAGAAAATAGATCAATGCTTAAAGAAATACAAAGATATTCAGCATTGATTAATTCAAAACACGATGTCTAGCATCCAAATCAAAAATTACCAAGTATGCAAAGAAAAAGGAAAATGTGACCCATTTTAAGGAGATAGATCAATCCATTGAAATTGATACAGGAGTTCCTGTCATGGCACAGCAGAAATGAATCCGACTGGGAACCATGAGGTTGTGGGTTCGATCCCTGGCCTTCCTCAGTGGGTTAGGGATCCAGTGTTGCCATGAGCTGTGGTGTAGTTCACAGACGTGGCTCAGATCTGGCGTTGCTGTGGCTCTGGCGTAGGCTAGCAGCTGTAGCTCTAATTAGACTCCTAGCCTGGGAACATCCATATGCCCTGGGTGAGGCCCTAAAAAGACAAAAAAAAAAAATTGATACAGAAGTTATTTATGTTGTGAAATTAATAAGGACTATTTAAACAAGTATAACTGCATTGCATATGTTCAAGAAAATAGGAGGTCCCTGCTGGGTCAGTGGGTTAAGGGTCCAGCATTGTCACTACTATGGCTGGGGTTACTGCTGTATCACAGTTTCAATACCTGGCCTGGGAACTTTAGCATGCCACAGGAGCAGCTGAAGGAAAGGAAGAAAGGAAGGAGGACTAAAAGACTGAGTATGTTGAGTAAAAACATAGAATATATAAATATTATCCATGCTTATATTAATATCAAAGTAGATTTAGGAGGAAAGAATATTTTCAAAGTCATTTAATGTGATAAAATATGAATACATTAGGAGGACACAACAATACCCACTTTACTCATCTACTAACAGAGTTTTAAAACACATGAAGCAAAAATTGATAGAATCACAAGGAGACATAGGTAAATGCACAAACATAGTTAAAGATTTCAACACCTCTCTTCAGTAAATTGTAGAACAATCAGTTAGAAGGTTAGTAATGCTCTGGAAGAAGTGAACACACTGTCAATCAACTTGACCTAACTTATATTTATAGACTATTCCATTTACCAGTTCCAGAGGACATATTGTTTTCCTCTTGTGACACTTCTATATCATATTTTGGGACACTTATATATCATATTTTGTGCCATAAATCAAGTTGCAATTTAAAATGATTCAACTCATACAAAGTGTGTTCTCTGAAAACACAGAATTAAATTTGAAAACAGTGAGAGAAAAGTATCTGGAAAATCTGCAAATATTTAGAAACTAAACAATTTTCTAAATAAACCATGAGTCAAAGAACAAAGAGGGATCAGAAAGTATTTTGAATAGAAGAAAATTAAAAACACAACATTTCAAAATTTGGGAGATGCACTAAAGCAGGATTTAGAAAACCAGGCCCTTGAGTTCCAGCTTAAGAAACTACTAAAGAAGTCCAAATTCAACTTCAAATAAGCAGAATAAATGAAATAATAAACATAAGAATTCAGTGAAATAATAAACAGAAAAAAGAATCAATAAAGTAAACATTGTTTCTTTTAGGAGGTCAATGAAATTGATAAATCTCTAGACAAATTTATCAAGAAAAAGGTAGATGACACGAATTACTAATATCAGCAATAGGAGAAATGACATCAATACAGAATTTATAGACACTAAAAGGGCTAAGAGTTCTATTATTTTCTTATTGCCACTTTAACAAATTAAGAGTCAGCCTCTGTGAATCTGAAACTCATGGATACAGAGAGCCAACTGCTGCACACCATTTTATATAATGTCCTTAAGCATCCACAGATTTGGGATCCTTATGGTTCCTGCAACTAATCCCCATGGATACCAAGATACAACTGTACCACAAAGTTACATTTCTGGAGGTCCGAAATCTGAAGTAGCTTTTATTATGCTCAGATTAAGATCTTGTCAGGAGTGGATTCTTTCTGGAGGCTTTAGGGCAGAATCTGTTACATTTTCCAGGTTCTAGAGGTCACTGAATTCCTTTGGTCATGGTCCTCTCTTCCATCTCTGATTCTGGATCTTGCAAGTCTCTGTCATTTACAAGGGCCAGTGTGATTACACTGAGCTCACTTGGATAATCCAGGGCAATCTCTTTCTTGTCAATATCCTCAACTTAATCACATCTTCAAAATGCCTTTATCACGTGAGGTAGCATAGGTTCTTGGTATTGGGACATGGACATCTTTGCTGGGCCATAACTCTGCCTACACAGTAGGTAATACTATGAACAACTTTACACCAACCAGTTAGACAATTTAGATGAAATGGATACAGTCATTAAAAAAAAAAAAAGGGAAAAAGAGTTAGAGAGTTCCTGTTGTGGTGCAGTGGAAACGAATCTGACTAGTACCCATGAGGATGTGGGTTCAGTCCCTGGCCTCGCTCAGTGGGTCAGGGATCCAGCACTGCTGTGAGATGTGGTGTAGGTTGCAGATACAGCTCGGATCCCTCGTTACTATGGCTGTCATGTAGGCCAGCATCTGTAATTCCAATCTAACCCCTAGCCTGGGAACTTCCATATGCTGTGGTGTGGCCCTAAAAAACCATCTACTAAAGCATAATGAATTAAAAAAAAAAAGATAATCTAAGCAAAACTGTATCTACTAAAGTCCTTGAATATGTAGTTATGAAACTTCTCATAAAGAAATTTCCAGGACAAAGTCAGTCCACTGAAGAATTCTATGAAATATTTAAGAACAAAAAAATACCAGTTCTACATAAACTCTTCCAGAAAATTGAAAATGAAATACTTCCTAACTCATTCCATGAGGAAGCTATTACCCTTATCCCAAAACCAGACAAAGACACTAAAAGGAATGAAAGAAATTTAGAAAGAAACCAGTATTGCTTGTGGACACAGGTGAAAAAATTCTTTATAAAACTTTAGCAAGTCAAATCCAGCAAAACATAAAAAGGATAATACATCATGACTAACCGAGGCTTACCCTAGGAAGACAGTGTTGGTTTTTACATATGAAAAATCAATGAAAGGAGACTTAAAAAGAAATGCTGTACATCATCATCTCAATACATGCAGAAAACCACTTGACAAAATCCACCATCCTTCCTGATAAAAACTTGCACTGAACTTGATTATAGATGAGAATTTCCAACATCCTTCCTGATAAAAACTTGTGCTGAACTAGATTATAAATGAGAATTTCCTCAATTTGATGAAAGATATCAATCAGGAGTTCCCGTCGTGGCGCAGTGGTTAACGAATCCGACTAGGAACCATGAGGTTGCGGGTTCGATCCCTGCCCTTGCTCAGTGGGTTAAGGATCCGGCGTTGCCGTGAGCTGTGGTGTAGGTCGCAGACGCGGCTCGGATCCTGCGTTGCTGTGGCTGCGGTGCAAGCCAGTGGCCACAGCTCCGATTAGACCCCTAGCCTGGGAACCTCCACATGCCGCGAGCGCGGCCATAAAATGACAAAAGGCAAAAAAAAAAAAAAAAAAAAAAAAAAAAAAAAAAAAAAAGAAAGATATCAATCAAAAGTCTATAGTTAACATCACACTTAAATGGTGAAAGACAATGTTATCTTCCTAATATCAGGAAAAAGGCAAAGATGATCTCTTACTACTTCTACTGAACATTGTACAGGAGATTCTTTGTAGCACAACAAGGTAAAACCAAAGAAATAGTAAAGGCATCCAAATTGGAAAAGAAGAAGTAAATCTGCATTTTTTCACTGATGACACGATCATTTATATGGAAACCCAAGTGAAATGGGCGAAAGTAATTAATATAACTAATAAATGAGTTTACCAACAGTTCCAGGCCGCGAGATAAATGTAAAGAGGTAGATTATAGTTCCATATACTGGCAATGAAAAATCAGTGAAAAATTTTACAAATACTATATATAGTAATAGCAAAATTATGAAATGTTCATGTAAATCTGACAAAAGTTAGGCCTTACCTGTGCAACAAAAACTAGCAATGTAATGTGGACAGACATTAAAAAAGACTGAATAAATGGAGAGATATATTGTGTTCTGGGTTGGAAGATCAATATTGTTAAGGTGTCAACTCTCCTCAAATAGATCTATAAATCCAGTGCCTTCTGAATAAAACTCCCACAGATCTTCTTTGTAGAAACTGAAAACCTGATTCTAAAATTAAAATGGAAATGCAGAGAATATAGAAAAGCCAAAACAACTTTGAAAAAGAAGATGAATGTTTGAAAACTAATGATGCTGTATTTTAAAATTATATAGAATAATGAGGATATTGAAAAACATCTGTACAGGTTTGCAAATAAATCAACGGAGAACAGTATAGAGAACCCAAAAATAGAACTATTCATGTATAGAGGACTGAGTTTTGACCAATTTTTTCCACAAAGTGGCAAAAGAAATTTGGTGTAGGAAGAAAACTTTTTAACAAATGGTGCTGGAACAGATCAGTATACCCCCCTATTGAAGTTAAATCCATATCCTACACTACATAAATTTTTCTCTCAAAATGGATCATAAATATAAAACCTAAATTTCTTATTCATCAAGTAGGACATAAGGGAGGAAACCTTTGTGAAACCTTGAGCAAAAGACTTTTAAATAGGGTAGAAAAATATAAATCATAAAAGAACGAAATGATAAGATTTCATCAAATAGAGAACTTCTCTGAAAAACATTCTTAAGAAAACCAGGGTGGGGGAAGAAAACACACTGAAGACTGGGAGAAAAATGCTTGCAAATCACATATTTATAAAGATCTTTTGTACAGAATATGTATAAAAATAGCTCTCAAAACTCTACAAGAAAACAAAAAAAAAAAATCCAGTATAATAATAGGCAAAATGATTTGGATAGACAATTCACCAAGGAAGCTGTATGGTGGCAAGAGCATTTGAAACATAACTCATCTTTATTCATTAGGGAAATGAAAGTTAAAATCACAATGAGATATTGCTACATAGATATTAGAGCGTCTGAATTTCTTCAGATGTTAGATGGACCCTTACCCGATGACCCAGCCGTTCTATCCCTAACTATGTATTCAAGAAGATAGAAAGCATATGTCCAGGCAAATATTTTTACAATAATGTTCATAGCAATGACCAAACACTGAGAAAAACCTCAAATGTTTATAAAAAGGTGAATGGGTAAACAAGTTGTGGCATATCCATTCAGGGTAACACTACTTATCAATATAAAGACATAAACCATTTCTACTTGTAGCAAAATCGCTTAATCTAAAAGTAATTATGCTGGAGATTGGATTAAGATGGCGGAATAGAAGGACTGGAGCTAAACTTCTCTCCCGAAAAACAGCAAAACTACAACTAAATGCCGAGCAGCCTTCAACCAACTGGACTGTAAACTTCCAAAAAAGATATTCTACTCCAGAAGACAAAGAGGAGACCATATCAAGAGGTAGGAGGGGCGATTACGCGATAGAAGCAACCCCA